>PVIU01018570.1:0-38732 GCA_004026605.1 Ondatra zibethicus
ATTATATATTACATATTTAATATGACCTTAAGTGTATCTTCCCAAAATTCAAGAGTTGACGTTCTAACCTGAAGTATCTCAGCATAGAAATCTGTGTGCAGAGAAAGCCTTACAATGGTAACAATGCTAAAATGCATCCTGAAGATGAGTCCTACCCAAACCTACTGGGTGTCCTGTAAGAAAGAAAAGTTTAGGCACACAAGATACATCAGGGGCAACCTGCCCTGAAGAAGGACGTTTGAATGACTCAGAGAAGCCTACCAGCTGCAAGATGAGGAGAAAGGCTTGAGGAAAATGAGACCTACTAACAGCTTGACTTAACATCTGTACCTGAAGTGGGATAAATTTCTGTTATTTATTGTGTGTTTGTGAAGACTTCTGTACTATATTTGTACCAAGTCTCAGAACCAATATTGCAAAATGAACAATGCAGATATATTTAAATTGTCTTCTGTGTTCATAAGACATAAATTTCTTAGAACTCAGAAGGCTTATGTTTCAAAGAAAAATATAAAAGCCAGAAGTACCATACTTGACTACAGGATTCGATACCAAATGAAACATGAATCTGACACATTGTGTTGGATACAAAGATGCCATTCTAAGTGGGACTCAGGGGGGTTCTGTGGGTAATGTCAATAAGTTTTCTGCACTCAGAATCCACGTGATGCCACAAACAACACAGACACTTACATATCAGTTCAACATTCATATGGTCTTTAAATAATAGCTCTATCATAAAAGCCATAGTTGGATGTAGAAAAGATTCTACAGGGAACTGCATTAAAAAAGCTTGAGTCCTCTGAATGTGGATGAAAATTATGTAGCTTCATCTTTTTTTTTTTCACTTTACCAACTGAGTTCATTATCTAGTTTCACAAGCAATGTAGTTTTTTTAATTTTTTATTTTTCCATTCAAAAATTGACTCTTCCTCCCCTTCTCCCATTCCCCTCCTGCTCCCCCACTCATCCTTAAGAGAGGGCAGGGTACTTTGCCCTGTGGGAAGTCCAAGGTCCTCCCCCCTCCATCCCGGCCTAGGAAGATGTGCATCCAAATAGACCAGGGTCCCAAAAAGCCAATACATGCAGAAGAGACAGGTCCCAGTGCCATTATCGATGGCTTCTCGGTCTGTCCCCATTGGCAGCCATATTTAGAAGTCCGGGTTGATCACATGCTCATTGAGTCCCGGTCCATCTGGATTTGGTGAGCTCCCATTAGATCAGGCACACTGTCTCAGTGGGTGGACCAGCCCCTCGCGGTCTTGACTTCCTTGCTCATCTTCTCCCTCCTTCTGCTCTTCAACTGGACCTTGGGAGCTCAGTCCATTGCTCTGATGTGGCTGTGGGTCTCTGTCTCTATCTCCATCCATCAGATGAAATTTCTATGGTGATATTCAAGATATTCATCAGTGTGACTATGGGACAGGGCTTGGTCTTTTTATGGGATCCTTGGCAGTGGGACCAGGATTTATCCCTGGTGCATGAACTGTTTGTTTGTTTTTTGTTTTTTGGTTTTTTTTTTGGAGCCCAACCCCTCTGGTGGGATACAATGCCCAATTTTGGTAAGGGAATTTGGAGGGGCTTGGTCCTGCCTCAATTTCAGATGCCAAACTTTGTTGATTTCCCATGAAAGGCCTTCCACTTTCTGAGGAGTGGGTGGGGTTTGGGAGAGGAGGGGAGGGAAAGGGAACTGTGGTTGTCATGTAAAATGAATTTTTAAAGTTTAAAATAAGAAATGTTTGACCCATTGAGAAAAATATATATATAAAAAATTAAATGATTAATCCAGCATTACACCATACATACCTCATGGGGTGGCAGACAATTTATTCAACAAATCTTAGAGGCCATGTGGCCTGAGTTCTCTATTATACCACATGTGACTTCCTTACCAATGCTTTATAAAATGAATATAGTCTTTCATGTGAGAAGTATCTATGTATTTTGCATTCACTATGAGGAATAAACACAAAAGATTCAAACCTACTACCCCATTCACAGACCTCACTTGAGAATATTTTCCCTACATTGTGAGTTGAGTCTGAAATGTTCCCTGCAGGCTCTGACCTTGAAGGTCTGTTCTGAGCACATGATGCTGTTTTGGAAGGTTGTGGAATCTCTAGGAGATACGATGTCGGTGACAGAAGTAGTTCAGCAACTTGTCTTTAAGGCTATTGCATCCCTAATTCTTACCAGTCCCTCTGAGTCCTGGTCTGGCATAACATGAACAGCTTCTTGTACACCCTCCCTCCAGCATGAACTGACAGCTTCCCCGTTCTTTCTCTGCAGCAGTGAACTTGAAGCCTCTCAGACTGTGAACCAAAATAGATCATTTTTCCTAAGCTAAATATAATGGTCACATAAAAGTAATACACCACATTAAGGATTAAATATTAAAGATTAAACAAAAATAATGATCTACTTCCCTTCAGAATTTGAGGGAGAGCCAAACCTGGTGGTATAGGACTGTAATTCCAAACCTCAAATACTTAAGAGCCTGAGACAGGAGGATCACCATCTGTTTATTTGTTTTTGAAGTGCTGTGGAATAATCATCAAAACTTTGACTGTTCAGGCCTTCAGTTTTGGGTTCGTTTGATACAACAATGTCCAAATTAAATAGGGCTTTCAAAAAATGACTATATAGTATACTTGCATAGAAGTTAAACATAATGAACCTTAAATACTGAAAATAGACTATTAAAAATTATACTGCTCCAGTGGAAAAAATACCCTGACAAAAGCAGCTTGAGAAAAAGCTTACTTTTTCTCATAGTTCAAGTTATATTCTACCAATACAGGAACGTCAGAGCAGCAAGAACATGTAGCCGCTGGTTATATTCCATCTGCACGTAAGAAGCAGGGAGTAATGAATGCTTCTTAGCATTCAGATATCTTTCCCCATTTCATAGAGTCCAAAACACTACCCATAGTCAGGTGTTCCCATTGCATGTATTAAAGTTAAAATAATCCCCCCACAGGTGTTGGTGGAGACTGCTAGTTTGTTTGCGACCACCCAGACCTGAAATAATTACACAGAAACTATATTATTTGCAATACTGTTTGGTTAATAGCTTAAGCATGTTTCTAGCTAGCTCTTACATCTTAAATTAACCCATTTCTATTAATCTGTGTATCACCACGTGGTTGTGGCCTAGGCGTCTGTCTCCTGCAGCAACTATACGGCATACCTTGACTCCACCTACATATGACTCTCTCTACATATGTCTGCTTGGAATTCCCGCCTTGCCCTATTCTTCTAAGCCAATGGCCAAAACAGCTTTATTCACTAGCCAATAAAAGCAACACATATGCAGAAGGACCTCCCACACCACACAGGTATCCTCAGAGGCTCATTTTCTAAAAGATTCTAAATTGGATCTCACTAAACACAAGAAAGCCCTACTCTGAAATATCATGGCACCAGAAGGTAGGTTTTTGGGAGATGGATAGATTTGGATGAGCTACAACAACAGAAGTTTCCAAATGGAACTGGTGTCTTTAGAAGCAGAGACAGAAATATCAATGCTTTCCAACTCATTCGCGAAAAGGAACAGAAAGATGTAGCCATCTGCAAAGCAGGAAGAAAGCCTTTACCAGACAACTCAACCATGCTTTCAACCGATCTCAGGTGTTGATCCTCCAGAATTGTGAGAAGCAATGAATGCTGCTTCAGCCATTCCATCAGTGGTATTTGTTATAGTACCCCAAGATGAGCAGGACAATGAAGCTGTATGACTTTCAGTCCCTTCCACTATGATCCTGACCACCAGGTCTTTCTTTCAGAATATGTTTCCTAATATCCTACAGCAAATATGAAAGAAGTCTGGCTATGTTGAAACTAAACATGCTAAAAGAGAGCATAGGCAGGGAATCCATGAACACAGAACAATGCCTGCTATGTGCCCCAGCTATTTGAGCCTCCAGATGTTTGAGACTTTCCTGCCCAAGTTCCAAACCTGTGGGTAATTCAGCCCTCAGAAGATTCTGTGGGATGGTTTTTGCAAGATTATCTTGTACTGAGTTGGTTATTTTCTCACATCTTTCTTGTAGTTCTCGAGAGCAACTATAAAATGAGCTGGAATGAAGGACCAGCAGAGAAGGAAGGAGTGGCTAAAAGAGCATAAGTCCTATTCTAGTACCTTCCAGAAATAAGATATCTTTGATAATTAACTCACTGTGTCATGTTGGCCCCATGGTACAAAATCAGGAATCATCTGTTTCCCCAAGCCCCTCAGCTGCAATGCCAGCGAGACATGCAAAGACAAGCAGCCTTCTTAAGCCCCAAGGGACTGACTGACTGTATCCTAGCCATCTGGATCCCTTGCTGCCCACCTATAATTCATAAGCCCACTTCATGTAAAATATACCAGTGTTCTGATTTTTCTGGTCCCAAATAAGTTGCAAAAGTGCATCTCAGCATAAGTGGGCCAACACGCTATCATGCACAGTGCTTGACATGCTACAATTCTGAGCCTTGGAGTTGCCCTCCCCGAGCCAAAGGGGGGAACATGGCTCATCTTCACTGAGCTCTGCTTAAATTTTATACCCAAGAGCAAAATAAACTCGCTTTGCCACCAATAATAACCAAAAATATGTCTATAGTCCTCTTTATTCTAATTTTGCTCTTTCTAATAGACTAGATTAGAATGTATGTCGAACTTTGTGTGAAGTGGGTAAAGATATATGATAAACATCCTAGAGTGCTTTCTGAAAAAGAGATGTATGATTTTGGTTCCTGAATTTTTCAACTGTACTGTCTACACATTGTTTTTAACAAAAGTAGAGAAATGTATATACTAATTTTTCTCTTAAAACACTGACGACAGGTGTGGTTTCTTGGAGTAAGGCTCGCACAAATGGCAATTCTAGGCACTTCTGATTTTCTGAGGAACGAGTCTATGATGTAGCCACAAACGCTGAGAGCATGGAAACTCGCTTTCATTCAATTAAGCAGCTTTAAGGACTGGTTAAAACATGAAAACAGACTAAGAAAAAATAACTTTCCTGGGAGACTGGAGCTTTCCACAGCAGAATCATTCACTTTTTATGATGGCTATAATTATTAGTGGCGATGGTGATGACAATCTATCATTTATATAGCACTTTAGATTCGCACACCGCTTTCCCTCTGTCCTTTATTAGCTAATCTTCAGAAATCTCTTCAGTCATAAGTCAATATTCCGGCCTCCATTTAACAGATAGGAAATTGAGGCCCTACTTGCTTGAGTTCCTGGCCCAAGTTGAGAACTCATTACTGAAAGTACCATTCTCTGATCCCAGCCTCTGTTCTCTCTCTGATTTTGTGTAACACATTTTGAAGACTTCCTGGAAGTGAATATTCTTTCAATTAACAGTGTAAAATAAATGCGTAAGTTAAAATTCACAGTTGGGTCATAAGGAATTCTTAGCATTCTGTATTTGATACTAGACCCTTGAAAATAATGGTAAAGAAGATGAGGGAGGTTGCTCAATGATAAAGCATTTGCCTTACTCATGAGGACCTGAATTTGGATTCTCAGCAGCCATGTGAAAAGCTGGGCACGGAGACACATGACTGGAAGGCCGGCACTGAAGAGGTAGAGTCAGGAAGATCCCTGGAATTCACTGAATCACTCACCTAATCAGAGCGCTCCAGGTCTGTGACAGACCCTTTCTGAAAGGAGGTGAACAGTGTCCCTAGGTTGACATCTGAAGGTTTTCTAGGTGTAAGTACAAAACACACGTATGCATGCACATGCACACCACATGCATGCTCAAATAAACACACATGGATGGATACACAGGAAGGAAAAATGAAGAGTATCATTGAATTGTGCATCTGAAATGTATTGTTTAATCTTGAATGATCATGGCATTTTCTTTTTTTACATCTACAACTAGAAAATACATGATATTTGATAACTATTTAAAATAAGAAATAAGATATTTATAAATTTTTAGTTACTGATATTTTTAGTTTCTTGTGTTAGAAATGCCCATGATGGGGATAAAGAGATGGCTCAGTGGTTAAGAGCACTGGTTTCTCTTCCAAAGGACCTGTGTTCAATTCCCAGAACCCACGTGGCAGTTCACAACCATCTATAACTCCAGTTTCAGGGAATTTGACTTTCTCAGGTGCCAGGCATATACACGGTACACAGACTAAGTGCTGTCAAAACACTCATATACATGAAATTAAATAAAATAAGTAATAAAAGAAACGAAAAACTAATGATGCCCAAATTCCACTAACCTGGTGTTGTGGCTGACATCCTAGCTGCTCATTTCACTATAGGCCATGTACTCTTGCACTGTCTTGCACAGTCTTGCACTATCTTGCACTGTCTTACACTTTCTTGGGATATATTTCATTATAATGTGCACTTTACTTTTTGACTTCAATTCTGATTTTAGGTCAACTAATGTAAAACATCATCTCAAGTGAAACAGCTTAGTTTTCTTCCATGTAAATTCATTTTGTTCCCAAGCAGTGGTAAAAAAAAAATAAGATGTTCAAAACTCACTAAAACTTAGAATTTCTGCTTTTAGCACAAATAAGACAAGCATAGACCTCTGTCTCTTGGCTTAGGGATTCCCATCACCCAGCACTTACTTCAGGTTTCCTTCTGCCAATTATTCCCTGTGGATGACACACTATCCGCCCCCAACACACACACACACACACGCATGCATGCACACACGGCACAGCCGATGGAACCTGAAGACTTCTTTCATTATTTTAGGTTCCTCGTCCTCAAAGCAAGAATTCGAATGCCAGTCACTTTAGACTTCATGGAGAGGCATCATAAAAATGGTGACCAGTCCAATAGCAAATCACTTGGTGAGCCTTCTTTGAAGAGTCGCCAATAATGCTAATCGTCAGATGGTGGGACCCTGCTTTGTGAAGATGTGTTTGTGAAGAACAGCCATCTCTGTGACTTTGACAAAAGAACTGCTGACTCGCATCACTGTTTGTCTTTTGATGTGAAAGAGCAAATCGATTTATAGAGCTGTTGCTTGCAGATGTGGGATATGATTAGTATGCAGAAAGACCTTTCCACAGTGTCATTTGTTTATTTAGCTGCCTCTGCACTCAGCTCTGATTGTGTATCCCTAATTAATGTATACAAAGCTAAAAGAAATAAAGCCGTGGGCCTACCATCACGGGCTACTGTAGAGCATGGCATTTGTCGCCCTTGGGTAAGGAGACACTATGATTTTACTTAGCTGCACCACCAAATAAAACGTATGGATTAATAAACCATCACAAAGAAAATGCAAAATTTTTTTCTAATCTACTGTCTTCCTAGCTGTTTATAAATTCAAATAGGTGGGAATGAACTCTCTTATATGTGAAAAGAACATACTTGCTTTTCTGTCTGGGTATTTCAATTTTTATTAAAAACAATTGTTGAGTCTCTATAAAAAAAAATCTGTGATTTCTTCCAGAGGTCAAAGTAGTTTGTAAGACACCCCATGAAACCCAATTCAGCCCTCTTTTCAAGGCTTTGATATTCAGATGCCTGGAAATTTTAGCTGGGAAAGAGTTTAAGGTGAAAAGCAAAACATTAGAGACATTTATGTCAATAATGAGTGATCAATAGAAGTCACACGCATTGACATTCCTTCAGCAGTTTACTGTTTCTCACACACACATGTGGCACTGTCTATTCAGGTTCTGCAAGAGGTATTGGTAGAAAAATGGCAAAGCTGCTGGAATCTTCAGACTCCCAAATAACGGAATGCAGAGTGACACCTAGTGACATCCTACATTAGAGGCACTTCCTTTACATCTCCTGAACACAGCGGCAGCGTCTTCCACACTCACCAGCTAACGAGGCAAACATTTCTTTATCTTTGTGTTGCCTCCAGTGTTTACCTCAGTATAGTACCAGTGTCTCTCCCATCCAATCCTAACAATAAGAAGGCTTCAGAGGGTGTCTGCCGATTTAAATTGTTCTTCGAATTTATCTGTAACCGTTCCATATATGATCCATGGCAAGCAAGCTGTTCATTGGTTCTGACACTGCTCTCTGGTCTCTGTGTTAGCATGAGCATCATGCCAGAATTGCTGCTTTAAATCATGCCAGATCTCCCCAAGAGCAGCAGCCCAGGGAGCTGTTGTCTTATTGCTGAAGCCCAGAGCATGCCATCCCACCTAAATCACCAGCGTTCACAGCCTCATTTGCAATGAAATTTCTTTGATCTATTTTTTCCCTAACGTATTGAGGAATTTTTCCTTTTCCAGGAGACGGAGGGAGGGGAAGGTAGAAAATAATGTGATCATTTCAGAAAGCAAGAAAAAAATAAAACTTAAATGCAAGGCATAAAATTAATATAGTATGAAAAGTAAGATGCTGAATACATTTGACTTTCACTGACTGTGGGCATACTGCAATGGGTTTTCCACCCCAGTATATACTTCCTTCCAGTGACTTTTACTCAATCAGAGTAAAACAAAACAACAGGTCATTTAAAAAAAATAAGACTCTTAAATAAAACAGTTTTATAGTCCCTAAGATCTTTTTCAAATGGGACATGAAAAGAACACTACAAATCAATAAAATCGATATATTTCCAGGTGGACAGAGCAAGAGTTTGAGGCCAAGATGCATGTCTCCTGAAAGTTTCAATTAAAATAGAAACGGGATCAACCTCTTACTCCATTAATAGGAAAGAATTAAGCAATACTCCCTCATAAATATCATGAAAATCCTCAACCAAATATATCTCCGGTGTCATTTAAGAAACAACTTTCTCTTGGTTTTCAGGTATGAGTTCTGTAAACTGATACAGAGGATATGGATCCTGAAGGCTACCATGGAAAATGTCAGTCCCGCTCTTGAGATCCTGTCCTTAATTTCTCAACTGAAGAGATGGATTCTGGCCAGAACTCACAGGCAAAAGGAATATTTAGATTGAAGAGTGACATTCATTTTGCCCCTTTGGAAACACCTTATTTTTCAGTTTTTCTTCACTGTGAATTCCACCAGAATGTTCTTTACTTCTTAAGCACATCCCAATCCATTCACTCAAGTTCATGTCATTCAACTGCTTGGCTTGAAAACTGGAAAAAGAAAGGTCTGAGAACTCTCCAAAGTTTCCTGCAAGGTCACAGGTTCAGCACAGCATAACTCTGTTTCCTGCTGCCCATATGTAAAGTCAGGCAAAAACAATCATGATAACTGATGTCAGTAGGAGAATAGTCAACAATTGTGCAATTCACTTTGTCTGTAAATTTTTTTTTTGCTCTTTAGACTTTACTTGGAGTAAAATTGCAGATAGAACATGTATTGGGAATGCTTTGTATCTCACTCATTTGAAAGTGATGGTGTTTTTCAGGATTAAAAACAATGTAGGAGATGGTCTATTTAGAGGCTTATTCTTATTTATGTCAGAAATTATCTGGGAGGCAATGTACTTCTTAACCTTCTAAAAACAAATTCATATAATGATTTCTAAACTGCCTCCTGTAAAACTTTACATATATGTTTACCTTTTCATGCACAATCAACATATCTAGGAGTATAGTTTTGTCATTATTCAGGACAAAACCTTGATCTCTTATACAAGTAGAAAATAAACTTTAAAAACTAGTGAAATGTTCCCTGCCAGTTGTTTCCTAATATTAAAAAAAAAGATATTTTCAACTTATCCAAAATCATGCTATCTTCAAAGAGTGAGCAGCAATTCTTTTTCCTAAAGAAAACCACCGAAAGTACATTTTAGGGAGTATCAAGAATCAAAAATATCTTTTCTTCCCGTGACTAAGGCTGCTATAACAAGAAAAGCATAACAACCAGTTGTTTTGCGAAAGCTTTACCCTATGCATCCCAGCCTGTTCTCAAATTCACAATCCTTAGCCTTCATGGAGTTCTTTTAAAAGAAATACTTTCAAATACACAAATATCTATCAAGTGACCTCACATCAAGTCCAATACACCATTTATTATTTAACTACAAATTAAAGCAATGTCCTCCAACGGCTATTTTTTTTCATAATCCCACAGAAAACTGAAAGACAAAAAAATGCCACGTCTGAGCTGGGAGGAGTCAGCACCTTTAGCACAAATGGGGTGCAACCCACATTCCTATCTAGCCATATTAACAGTCTCCCAGTTTTTCATTGCAATGCACGATGATTCCCTCTGTTCCCTGGCAGAAGGAGGATCAAGCCAAGACCACAAGACAGAAAGGAGAAAGCAATAAATGTTCCTGTGAGGGATGGGGTCAGTTAAGAAAATTCCTAGGAAACCAGGTTGAATTATTGCTTCAAGACATTACATCATTCTTGAACCTAGAATTTTTTCACAATTTGGTTCACTTTCTTCCAAAATTGAGTTTTTAGGATCTCCTGAATCTGAATTAGACTCCTGGTATAACTCTAAGAGATCCCTTTCACGCAACATTGGCAAAGGACCAAGAAACAAGAGAGATTGTCCCCAAGGATCTTGTAAGACCTCGAGATACATACCAATTTTTTTGTTGAGCAACATAATCTGAAACTTTTTAAAACATTGGATACAAAGTTGTTTCTTTCTACTGAAAAATTGGATGTAGTACCT
The DNA here is from genome assembly GCA_004026605.1 of Ondatra zibethicus. Taxonomy (NCBI): domain Eukaryota; kingdom Metazoa; phylum Chordata; class Mammalia; order Rodentia; family Cricetidae; genus Ondatra; species Ondatra zibethicus. Next base: position 10,547 of record PVIU01018570.1, read on the forward strand.
CACAAAGAAAAACGAAAGCAGCACGTTGGCCAAGATACATTAGGTTTTATACATTAACTTTGGTGACCTTTTATGTACCTTACATGAAACACCTTACATGGTAAATACTGGGGATTCAGGCTCCATTCCTTCAGATAATCAATACAGCATTAAAAGTCTCTTGAATTTGGAAAGTTGTCTTCTTTTTATTCAAATAAAGTTGTGAAATAAATAGGTGTATGTGTATAAAATAGTTTGTTTATTTGCAATTTTTGGAATTGTGATTATTTTAAAACCAAAACTTTTATTTAGTTTTGATTAAATAAAAAGTAAGATTGAACTGGAGCCACAATATAAACTAATTGGTTTCAGGTTTCTCTTGCTAATCTTAATTCATAAATGAAAGAACAACAGAAGTCTGCTTTCCATTCTTTACCAGGTACTAAAGATTACAGAAATCCCAGACAAAGAGAATGAGATCTAATAAAGCAGAAGTTGGTGTGGGGTTTAGCAAAACCTGTTTGTTCAGATTTCCATTTGGGTCCCTGTGTCTTCAGACACAGATGTCTCTTTCCTCTGAGTATTTTCAGTAAAAAGCTTTATAAGATGATCTAGAAAAATCCTTCTCTCATGTGTAGACTGTAACCGAAGAGGTATGTCTGTAGGCAAGGCACTTGCAGAACAACCCTGACAAACCGAGTTTGAGTCCTCAGAACCAACACAAAAAAGCTACACACAACAGAGCCAGCATTCGTAAGCCCTGAGTGAGCCTAGAGAGAGATGGAAGGAGGCAAACCTAGAAACAGTATAATAAACTCATACACTAGCCAGCCTGGCATATACAACTCTGAACAACAGAAAATCTGCCTAAAACAAGGTAAAGGGCGAAGACTGACACCCAGCATTGTTCTCTGACCTTCACAGGAGTTCACACTCACACATACAAAATACGAACACATCACACACATGCACACAACATATGACCTGCTTTAAGAAGGAAGATTGACATTGATGCTTCTGCTCCTTCCTCAAGAGTCATGATGCAATATTTTAGCATGACATTCCTGAATCTCAATAGCAAAAATAAATAAATAAAAGAAGGAAGGAAGGAAGGAAGGAAGGAAGGAAGGAAGGAAGGAAGGAAGGAAGGAAGGAAGGAAGAAAGGAAGGGTTTATTTACTTCATGAATTTGGAAGTCCACTGGTGCAGGATAATTTTCTGTATTCTGTCAATCATGTTTTAAATAAACGCTGATTGGCCAGGCAGAAAGAATAGGTGGGTCAACCAGACAGGAAAGAGAGGTGGGGTGATGCGACCAGGAGAATGCTGGGAAGGAGGAAGCCCATTCCTCTTCAGTCCTTCACAGACCACCAAAGAAGCAGGGTGTGACCTGCCCTGCTGAAAAAGGTACCGAGCCATGTGGCTAACACATAAGGATAATGGGTTAATATATGTTATAAGAGCTAATACAAATCCTGAGCTAATTGGCCAATCAGTTTATAATCTTCTGGAGACCTTTGTGTGATTTTCTTTGGGACCTAATGACTGTGGGGCCTGGTGGGAGGACAGAAACCAAGCAAGCCCTCATGTAACAGTCCACAGCACCTTCATCAGCTCCATCCTGGAAAGAGCAGCAGATGGCATTGACAAGTGCACATTGGGCCAATGTCATAGTTTGTGTAGGAACAGAGAAGCAACCCCTACTCTCCTCTAAAGATGTGCTTCCAGTAACCTAAGAGCATCTCTAGTCTCCACCTCTTAAAGGTGGAACACTTTCCGATATTGTTGTAGTGACGACCATTTTGTTGAAAAGATAAGCAAAACTGTACAGGAGAAAAATTTGGAAGTGACTAATCCAGCTATGTTGTTTTATTATAATATAGTTACTGAATAGTACAAAGATTCAATTACTATTTTGCTGAAATCTTACTAGCGAATAAAGGGATTTAAAGACTTCCTCATGGATCATTTCATTATCTTTCCGCTGTTCTTTTCATTTCTAGAGGTACCTTGGAAATATTCTCTAAAAATAGTGTTTGTTTACTTTTCCTAACAATTAGTTCCCATATGTATCTGCTGTACAAAACTATACTCTCTTCTATGTATAATTAATAGGCTCACCCATGCTCCTAGATCAAACTGAGAACATTTTATGTGTGATGGGGTGAACAACAGCCCCCAAGAGAGCCCAGCTTACAAAACAAGAGTTTGAATGTTATTCCCATATAAAAGAATTGTACAGCAATAATTTAATATTTTGAGATGGGAAGCATTGTCCTGGATTATCAGGATGGGAAACAACTGTAATCCCAAGTGAAAGCAGGGCAGGGTTTGATGTGGAAAAGGTAGGAAGAGAACTGAAGAGAGATATTGTGCTTTCAACTTTGAAAAAGCAGGAAGGAACCAAGGTCCAAGAAATACCTCCCAGAAACTGAAACATTTCTCTTTTCCTTTTTTTTTTTTTTTACAAAAAGGTAGATTTAGAAAGGTTCTTCTATTTATTTATTCAAGGTTGTTCAGTGTTGTGTGGAGGTCAGAGGACAGCCTGCAGAAGTCAGTTCTCTGTTTCTGCTGTAGGGGTTCTGGGAATCAAACTCTGGTTGTTTGAACAGACTTGACCACTATAACCAGTGAACAATCTTGCCCAGCCCAATAGAGTAGCTTTCTTTATTTGTTTTACTCAATATTACATTTTAAAAACATTCCATATTGCTATATAGTCAGTGGTCATTGTATTATAACATCTTATTATGGAATGTATTGCAATTTATTCAGTTACTCTACTGATAATAGACACTGATAAATGTTCCTCTAGACTTACTCTATAATAAGAACGTCATGCTATGTGCACAATTTTACAACTTGTTTTTTTCAATTAGTGCTGACATAAATATCATTATCTTTCTTTAAATAACCTTCCACTCTATAAATTTGCATGTCTGCAGAGCCTATTTCAACTGCACTTTAAAACTATTCCTTAATTGTATAGTTAGTTACTTCCAACATTTTATAAACTGAGGATTCAGTGTTGGGACCCATAAATGCCAGGTAATTATTCTACCAATGAAACACATTCTCAGCCTTCTTTTTACATTTATTTTAGCACAAAGTGTGTTACTAAGCTATGCAGACAGGCTTTAAACTCACATGTAGCCCAGGCTAGCCTTGAGCCTGGGTCTTTCTCGCTGGAGTTACAGGTTTGTAAACAGGCTGTAATACAACATTGTGTGTGTCCATATTATCCTTTTCATCATTCTGTTCTATGATTACTTTACCATACTCAAGATAAATTATTGACATCAAGAGATACAAACCTTATTTTATTTGCTTCTTTCTTATTATAATAAAATACCTGAACAAAAGCAGCTTAAGGGAGATAGGGTTTATTCTGGTTTATTTCTAGAAGAATATAGTCCATCGTGACAGATAAAGCATGGCAGCAGAAACAGAAGGAAACTGGCTGGTCAAATTGCACCAGAACTTAGAAAGCAGGGCGTGAGTGTAAAGCAGAGTCTACCCACCTTCTCCTGCAGGGGTCTACCTCCTAAAGTTTCCACAACTTCCCAAACACTGTCACGTTTGGAGAACAAATCTCAAACACTACTCATGGGGGGAGTTTCACATTCCAATCACATTTCACCTACCCCTGGGCCCCATAGTCTCATGGTCATCTCTTAATTCATACAACTTCAAAACTACCCATAGTCTTTAACACTCCTAACAACTTTTAACAAGTCTAAAGTTTCTTTGAGACTCAAGGCACTCTCTTAACTGTGACCAACGTTTAAAATAAAAAATAAAATAAAAACTAAGTATGGTCATTCAGCATCCCATAGAGTAAAAATTGCCCTTCCCAAAAAGAGAAATGGAGGCATATCAAGGAAAGATCATAGCAGAGCAAAAGCAAAACCTAACCTATCAAGGAGATCATCAAATCCTCCAGATCAATGTTCAGTCTCTGGGACTCGCAATGGAATCATGTCAGTTCTAAAAGGCTCAGGAATACTAACTAGCACCTCCAACTCTACCACATATAACACATATATACTGTCCCTGATTCCACCCCTATGCCACCAGCCTTCCTTGGCAGATTGTCCCATAGTTCTGGCACCTTCAGCATCCCCGAATCTCCATTGCAAATTAAGCTTGGTCTTCAAAGTTTTACAAAATGTTCTCACCTAGTTCAGCGGTGAAGGAAAAATTGATAATGCATTGATTACTGCAATAGTGACTCAGGAGGAGTAAGTAACCTTGAAGTTGATATGATGAGGTATGAGAAGTCCTCAGTAGTTAATTTCCCACGTACTTGTATATAAGCTTTCTTCTGTAACTTGCTTTTGTCATAGTGTTTTACCATAACAAAATAATAACCAATGCAGTAACATTTCAGAGTAAATCTCACTTGAGTCAGTAAATTTAGATGCAGTTGTGTATAATGGTTAATCACTATTATCATCTCAATATGACTTATAATCATCATGGAAACACATCTCTGTCTATAAGAGCTGTGTCCAGAGGTTTTACTGAGGTAGGAAGAACTACCTTGAGTTTGGGTTGCACCATCCCATGGACCTTCATGACAGACTGAATTGAAAAGGAAAAGAGGAGCTAACCACTGGCTCTTATTGTCTCTGCTTCTTGCCTGTTGATGAAGTTAACCAGTTGCCTCAGCCGCATGCCTTCATGTTTTCCTGCCATAGTAAACTCTTAAACTCTAAGTCAAAATAAATCCTTCCTTCCTTCATTCTTTAAATTGCTTTGTTTAGCTGAAGCAGTGAGAAAAGTAACTAATACAAGCATGTTATTAATGTCCGCATATTTCAAAAGTAAAATTAAAATAAGTGCGTAACGCCAGAAACACTGGTGTTCTGTGGCTGTGTGTATGTATGTATTTATGTATGCATGCATGTGAGTATGTATGTATCATTTTTTGTGTTTTGCTTTGTTTTTGAGACAGAATTTCTCTGTGTATCCCTGGCTGTCCTGGAACTCACTCTGTCAACCATGCTGGCCTCCAAATCAGAGATCTGCCTGCCTCTGCATCCCAGGTACTGGGATTAAAGTTGTGTGCCACCAGCCCAGCAAGGACCTATGTATCTTTAAATTAGGCAAAGAAATATGATTTGGAGAAAGAACATAGAACTAAGAACTCTCAAAGAAAGTTTATGTAATTATTAATTTTCAAAAATTACTTTCATGGTTAAAGGTAAATGAAATTTCAGTGATAATTTTAGTAAAAAGTGAGAAGGAAAGCAGCTCCTAAGAAAAATAATCATAAAATACATCAGCATTATATAGCCTGTTAGTCCTGCAAGGCATAAATATACTGAATTGTGAGACCCAAATGAACAACAACAAAAGCAACAAAATGAACCCAACAAAATCCACATATAATCTGCTTTTTCTAGAATCTTCACTGGTTTCCAATTTGCAATGCAATTCCGAAAAAATATAAACCTGGGTAAAATAGTTAATTATATATTCATATATGTTAATAATTTAATTTTATCATTTCTACTCTTAGTGTCTACTCTTACTTTGCCTTATTTCTAGAAGCAAACAATTACAAAGACACAAAACAGAATTCTAAAGTCACATGGGCTCCAAGATTCAAATTTTAACATATTTCTAAGACATATGCACTATTTAAAGCTACACAAAATAATTGGATACCTTCTTTCTTTCTCATTCCTTATCATTGCAGCATTGTGTGAGAAATTTTAAATTTTTGTTTTATATGCTTAAGGTTTTTCTGTTTTGTCTTATTTGTTTTAAATGTTCTAGTTAGTTAGCACTACAACAGCAAGCCTATATTTCTACTTCATATTCCGTTCAGTTCTTCGTATATTAATCAACTTCCTGTAAGACATTAAATGACTTAATTTCCAAAATGGTACATTAAGTCTGGAGTATTCATTGGTGAAATTTGTAAATGAACATCTGTGAATAGATTAAAATATCTACTGTGAAAGCAAAACCTCTTCCCACCCAAAGCATTGAAGTTGAAGCTGATTATTACTGAAAACTGTTTCTTAAAATATTTAATTTTGGAAAGAATAGCAAGATTGCATTTTAAGTGATTCAACAATTTGAGGCAAACACTTTACAGAGTAAACTGATCCTTAATAAAAGTATGGTTTAAAAAAAAGAAGGTTTGTTAGCATGTGATGAACTAAGACCCCAGCACCCTTTTCCCCCCTCTCAGATCTCATGTTTCAAGAGCTACAAAGGACAAGGTGAGAGAAAGTGAGAGAGAAACTAGGACACTGTGTCGACTTTGGTGTATTTCATCCTTCCTTAGTGTCCTCTGCATCCCCCTTCATCTGCCTTCCCTTTTTCATGTATTTTTCAGAAAAGTGACAAGGAAGAGTCTGAAGGCAGGGCCCCAGTAAAATTAATATGATCCTGAAATATGGTGCAATGAAAGCAGGGTGGCACCACTCCTTGACTTATGTAAAGTTTATTCAACCTGCCTCGCTCTTCTATGACCCTAGTAGTGCGTGAATTTCTTAATAATGTGCAAATTAAATGGACTTTCTCAAAGACTCAATAAGACCGTAGTCAATGCAAAATGAAACTGAAAAATTCCACAATGTAACATACTACAGTATGCATATAGGAAAAAAATATTCTGCAGAAATCAAAATACTTAGTGAGATCATCCAAACAAATATATTTCATCTGGATAAAGATCCTAGAGCCATATGAAGATTAACTGTAGCCCCTTTGCCTCCTTAAGCTCATAATTAGAAAAACAGGTCTTCAGTTTCTGCAGAGCTGGGAATCAAAAATCATTATATTTGGGAGAAATATACCAACACAAATATTTCATTATCATTTCAAGTACTAGTGTAGATTAATTATGCCTGTTTGAATTATGGTAATAAAATAAGAATTTTAGTCTTTAAACAAACTGAAATGAAATACTTAGATGCTGGAAGCCCAGAAGAAGTGGGATAAGTTGATATCATAGTCACAGGGGATTATTGACCACAAATATGATAAAATAGTTCACCTAGAGATATAGGTGGGTATCAAAAGATGGATAGAGGGTTGTGGCTATAATTTGGTAGCAAAGAGTTTTCTCAATATGAATGAGGCCTTTAATTTCCAGAACTGTAAAAAACATGATAAAATTAGTATAGAGAACTCTGTGACAACACCAAGAAATAACTAACAGAAGAGAGTTTAGAAAACACTAAGAATTGATTTGATGTTTAGAAAACCACTAAGTGATTTATCTTAGTTTATTTTAGATGAGTCACTTTTTTCTTGCTTGTGTTCTGATTGTCTAGAATGTGAACCTGTTCACTGTTCAGAGACTAAGTCTGTGTAAGTCTTGTTGGTTGGCAGCCTCCAATCTCTGTGTATCTCATTTTTCTCCCAATCTTTCTATCAAGCCTAGCAGCAGTGACCTGGATTGGAAACCAGAGATTCCTAATTAAGATGCTGGACTAAGAACAAGTTGCATAAAAGAACGGGCGTAACTGAGACTTCCCACTAGATGAGAGTGTCTTGGGCACCTAGATTTTAGCAATGGAGACTGAACCACAGCCTCACCATTTTTCAAAAAGGCCAACCTAACTCTACCACAAGAGAATCACAAACATTAGAATCATTCCTCCCACCCCTGGGAGGTGCCAGTATATACATGGCATGGCTCTACAACTAATTTTGATACACTTGTTAAGATCTGAAATATTCCAAAAGAAGTGTTCAGTTATAGGAAATAGATTGTTGTGGCCCTTGAAGAATATTGGCAGCTTGAGAGATGGCTCATGGGATAAGTTCTTAATACCAACATTGTGTGTCTCAATCACCCATAATTCTGGAGCTCAATGACCAGATAATCTAATCTACTTGGTGACATTTCAAGCCAGTAAGAGACCCTGCCTCAAACAAAAGATGGAGGGTACTAAAGAAACAACACCTGATGTTCTCATCTGACCTCTATATGCATGCACATAAACATACATGCATGTATATTCACATACATATACATATAGATACACACACATACACACTAGGTAACTCCTGTGAAACAACACACCAGATTGACCTCTAATCTCCATATACACACACATACTTGTGTATGCACATGTGTGCACAAGCATCCATACACTCATCCAGCAATGAACTTCAACATATAGCTCACAATGTATCCAAAAATAATTCAAGGTTTTATAAATATAATTATAAAACATAAAATTACAAAATTTCTGAAAAGAGAGGGTAAAAAGTCTTTTACAGTAGAAAAAACATTTTAAGTACAATACCAAAATCCCAATCAATAAAACAATGATAAAGTAGACTTCATCTACAATTTAGAACTCCAATTCTTCAGAAGATAAATATCAAGGAAAGGAAAAAGAGGCTACCAAAAAGGATAAATAATTGTAAAACACATATCTAGCCAAGGACTTATGTACTAAATGTACTTGAAAATGCACAAATACACTAACAAGAAAGTAAATAATTCGATACAAAATAAATGGGCAAAATATTTGATAGATCTGTCACCAAAAAAAATGTGTGGCTGCAACATTGAAGCCCTTGAAGAGATGGCAATGAAATTAATCTTTGGTGATATTCAAATAAAATCAACAAGACATCTCTCAACAAACATTGTTAAATGGCCTTTCTTAGCTTTTCAGTGACAATGCTAACGTTCTAGAGAGCTATTAGGCAATATCAAGTTGAACACACTCTTAAAACTCAAGATTTCCGATCAGTAATCTACTGAGTCCAACACTTGGGAGCTTGGAACAAGGCATCAAGATTGTGCAGGTTCAGGAACAAGTTAGGCACCATAGCATAGTCAAGTACAACCTGGGCCACCCAGTGAGCCCCTTTCTCAAGAAACAACAAAACAAAATCCCATAACTAGGTATTTATTTGGGAGAAATAAAAAACTGACTTAGGTTTTCCTAATAATTTCCTATTTTTAAATGTTTATTACATTGGCTAATAGTCTCCCAAATCTGAAAATATCTATGTCCTTTAACTGTTTAACAATTTTTGATGTGCTTACAGAATGGACTACAATTCATTGATAAAACTAATAAAACACAGACAGAACAACTATAATTAATCTCAAAATCATTCTACTAAGAAGCCAGGTAATGTTATCATATGCAAAAAGCCAAAGCTTAGAATCTTGTTCTGCATGGTTCCTTTTCATATATTCTAAAACCCTAAAAACTATAAAAAGTCTGAGGGGGAGTAATAAGAAATTGTTCACTGAAAAGTGACAAGCTTGGGGTAATAGATCCATTTTGGTAGTGACTCAGTCTCTCTAGAGCTATATGCATAAAAGGTTGAGATTTGCTCTAAGTTTTTTGTATCCGATAAGTCTAGCTTTAAATACTGAGAATGTCCAACAGTGAGGGTGTCCTGTTTTCCATGAAGTTTTCTTTCTCAATGATACTCACCTTTTCCTGTTCACCTTCAACAGATGGTTCTTCCCACTCTTCTGCTAACACACAGTCAGCTGTAATGCCTAATCTAACCAATGTGTTAGCTTCTTTTCTATTGCTGTTACTGGTGTTCAATTTACTCCTTCAACATCACTAACCGTGACCGAATGAAGCTTACCTATCTGTTACAGTATGTGTGTGTGTGTGTGTGTGTGTGTGCGTGTGCGTGTGCGTGTGCGTGTGCGTGTGTGTGTGTGTGTGTGTGTGTGTGTGTAAACCAGTGTGTGTAACATGAGGACCTGCTTGTTGGGGTTTATGTCCTGCCCATTTCCCACAGCTGTTTAACCCCAAAGAAATCACACAGAGAGGTCTATATTAGGTTATAAACTGATTGGCCCATTAGCTCAGGCTTCTTATTAGCTCTTGTAACTTAAATAGCCCATTATTCTTATCTATGTCAGCCACATGGCTCAGTACCTTTTCCAGCAGGGCAGGTCACATCCTGCTTCTTCGGTGGTCTGGGCAGGAGCGAGGAGGAATGGGCTTCCTCCTTGGAGCCCTCGTGTTACAGAATGGTGCCCACATGGATAACTGCATCCACAGAAAGCCTGAGAAAGCTTGGGAAAGAATAGATTAAAGCATGTTTTCTTGGTAGCAGCAATTTCTTGGGTCTGCTCTGCTTGCTAGAGGCAAGCAAGCACTCTCATCTAAGAGAGGCTTCCTGACTCAGCTTTAGCTGTAAAGTCTTGCAGCTCTTTTAAGAGGTCCTGCCAAGAAACACTTAAATAGTGTTGATAAAAAGCTGACCGCATGCTTTTTGGTTTTCAGCCATAGCAGGAAAAAAGCTGTGCCATTTTAAAATGCCGGCTCCGTGGGCAGACCTGCCAGGGCAAACTCTGACTCTTTCAGGCAGTTGGTCTGACTATGAAGCATTTGAGTGTGGTTTGTGAGTATACTGCTGCAGCTTGCTTGCTGGCAGGGACCTTGAAATGCCATAGAGTTGTAGCAATGGACGTGGCTACAGCCAGTCCCTCAGCCATGAGGCTGGCTGGAATCTCAGGGAGCTAAGAAATGGGCTGGATCCATTCAGTAGAGCCACGACTTTAATCTTCTAAGTATTGCTTGGCAAATTGCAGACTCATGTGGTTAGAAAGGAAGAGATATACAGTAAAGATAGAGTCAAAGACAAAGAAAACCTCTAAATGGTTTATAGTGTGTTAAAAATATATGCAGGCTTGAAAAAAAAAGGTTAAAGTTCTTAAAATAAAAAAGAAAGAAAGAGAGTTGCTGGGTCTGGTGGTACACACCTTTAATCCCAAAAATTGGGAGGCAGAGGTAGATTGACTTCTGTGACTTCAAGGTGTGGTAGCACACACCTTTAATCCCAATGCCTGGGAGGCAGAGACAGGCAGATCTCTGTGAGTTCAAGGACAGCCTGGTCTACAGAGTGAGTTCCAGGACAAAGATACACAGAAACCCTGTCTCAAAAAGCCAAAAATTAAAAATAAAATAAATAGAGTTTAAAATAAAGCCACATAAAGATGGAAAACACACAGAGAATCTGGATACTGTATGTTATTATGTCTCTTTGAATTGTTTGAATGCTGAGGAAGGAGCAATAGCTGCTAAAAGATATTTGCTTATGAATGCTGCTGAATTAATCCAAGATAGGTATTTTGAAAATACCTTGACTTCAAAATTAAAGTCAAAAGGTATGTTACTTTGGAGAAGAGATTTTGCTTTTGTTTCCATAGGAAATGAGAGGCTGTGGATTCATTCTGAGTTAAAAAAAAAAATCAGGTAGAAACAGATTGCCCGGATGTCTGAGTTCTATATCCAGAACAGATTCAAGATGCTTCCTGAGATGATCAAACTTCACAGGATACTCCAGTCAGGACTTGATCATAACTCAAAGTTTTCTTTAGGTCCCCATAAGATTATCAGCGCCTGGAATACTATGCCCACATTCCCAAAAAATGGACTATGGATATTTTCCTTTGTTTAAAAAAAAATGAGGGGGAAGTGGTATAGGAGAATTGTCTGTATTCTGTCAATCATGATTTAAATAAACGCTGATTGGCCATTAGCCAGGATGTATAGGTGGGACAACAAGACAGGAAGTAGAGGCAGAGTAAGGAGAATAGGAGAATTCTGGGAAGCAGGAAGCTCTCTTGGGACTCCTGCCCAGACCACCCAAGAAGCAGGATATGACCTGCCCTGCTGGAAAAGGTACTGAGCCATGTGGCTGACATAGATAAGAATAATGGGCTATATAAGTTACAAGAGCTAATATGAAGCCTGAGCTAATGGGCCAATCAGTTTATAACCTAATATAGACCTCTCTGTGTGATTCTTTGGGGTTAAATGGCTGTGGGGTTAAATGGACATAAACCCCAACAAGCAGGCCCTTATGTTTTGTGTGTGTGTGTGTGTGTGTGTGTGTGTGTGTGTGTGTATCAGTGATTTCTTCCCAGTAGTTATCCACCTTTATTTTGAGACAGAGTTTCTCACTGAACTGAGGCTCACCAATTTGGCTATGTTGGCTAGCTAGTGAGCCCCAGGAATCCCCTGTTTCTGTCTCCCTAGTTTGTGAATAAAGAAGCTTACCTCTGTGTTCAGCTTTGTACATGGATGTATAGGAGTCCAAACTTAGGTCTTTTGCTCCCATGTCAATCTCTTTATCAACTGAGCCATCATGCCAGCCCCTGGGATGTGAGATTTTCAACTTATTTATGTATCAATTAAGATGACATTCATTGATAAAAAAGAACTCAAGGTGTAGTGACAGCTCCAAGCCAAATAAATGTAACTGTGGAATATGCATCATCAAAGAAACAACATGGTCAAAACAAATCCCAGGGTGTGGATGAGTAGGTGTTTTAGTATATACAGCAGATAAGCTGGGAGGAAGATGCAAGAAAATTTCTGGCCTGTATTTAAGGACCTCAATAAAGGTTTGGTAAGAAATTCATATTAGTCATAGATTATCCTTACTCCTAACTGAAAACAGGTTGTTTTTGATCCTGCTTTATGGACCTAACAGGCGCAACAAAGAGATTGTGTAGCATCTATCTTTATTTGTTATGAACTGAGGGCTTGACCTAAGAATGGGGGTTCTTGCTTTTGCTATTGTCTTTTCCTTTGATATGTGTGTATATGTCTATGCATTCCAAGACAGCACAGAGGAGAAAACTGGTCCACAGAATGCCACCTGAATCTCTCTGCTCATCAGGCAAGTACTGTTTCCCTTAGCAGAAAAAGGAGTTAAGAACAAACACTAAATGAAGCATGATCCCCCATGATGAGATGCTTGAGAGACTTAAAGAACTTCTCTGAAGCTTACGGACCACTTAGCAGGAGAGGAAGAGCTGCTTTCCCATCAGGTCCACAGCTTACCAAAGGGACCAAAGTGAACAACGGTCATGAAACATCCAACTGAAGATAAGGTGAATGAACACTCCATAATAAATTGGTTATCTGTTTCCTCATTTATTTATCATTAACAAACGTTCATGTATAAGAGATTTTTTGTCATATTTTATTTCTCTTAATCACTGTTTTCTTTTGTCCAGGACTGGAAAATGTTTCTCTGTTGTGAGGGTTGCAATTTCTCATTCATTTTCTGTCAATTTACTCTCATGACTTTTTCACTAGAAATGAACTCAAAATTACAGAAACTATAGATTATTCATTACAGTCAAATCATTGTTTGAAACAAGTTGTTGGACCAAGAAGCTTGCTGAATTTTAATCAAATTACATTTGGTCAAGTTAGAATCAGGGAAATTGTCCTGCACAAATGGTCTAGGGGCAAATCGATTAACAATAATGACTTAACACCTCATTGTCAGCTGTGGTGAAGCTCTATGGTATCCAGTGGGTACATAGTCACTTAGCATTGCAGCAAATGACACTGGTTGGACAGGATTGATGACAGCCACTAATGCAGAGCAAGCAAATCTAAGCTGAGGTTCAGAATGAGCTTGATCCATTCTTCTTCCTAGAGAGAACCCAAGGACTTTCAAGAATGTCTGAGGAAGATTATATTAAAGATGTTGTAATGGATAACCTTGAATTTTCAACTTCACCAGATTTAGGGCTAACCAGAATATTTATGAAGCATGTTTCTGGCTATGCCTCTGAGACTGCTCGCTGAGTTGATTGACACTTGAGTCAGCAAGCTGAGTGGGAAAGATGACCCTAAATGTGGGTGGCACCATCCAGGTTTCTGGGTGTTGGGTGCAACAAAAAGTGGAAGAAAAGTGGAAGAAAATACATGCTCACACATATACCAGTGCTGGATTCTTCCTAAAAAGGTGCATTTTTGCTGCTACTGTCACCTAGGACATCATTAGCCCTTGAACATAGATTTACACCAGGGACTCTCCTGGGAACTTTTGGGTCTCCAACCTTAGACCAATTCTTTTTCACTTACCTCTCTGACTCTGAGGTCTCCAGCTCCCTAGACCAAGCTGATACTGGCTTCCCAGGCTGTCCAATTTGCAGCTAGCCATCGTGGGACTCTCCAACCTCTGAAAATTTTATATGCCATCTACTAAAATCTCTGATACAAAAATATAATAGTCTTTTTTAAAATTCTCTATTATATTATGAGTATCCTGGGCAAGGCTAATTTACAAACTGTAGGACACAGTAAAAAACAAAGACACAATTAGCACTTTTGAAAAAAAATAAAAATGTCATTAAAAGCATTGCAGTGTACAGTTCTTTATGCTTCTTTATAGTCTCTTAATTTCCCATGATTTCTACTTGTAGTTTAATGCCATTCTAAGTGAATAAAATTGAGTTTACATTATTAACATGGATTTTACAATTTTTCCTTATATAATACAAGGACAATTTCCAATGCCAATATAAAATTATAGCTCAGTCACTGAAACTACACAACTTGCATTTTATCTGATTTTGAGAAATACTTTTATCATGGGAACTCTGACCTCATCAATGTATTAATCCATTAATGATTCATAATGTGCTGAGTAGCTGAGAGATTATGAAATCTTAGGAAGTAGTACCAAGTTAAAGAGTATATTATTTACTTTTCTATTACAATGATAAAATGCCTTAACAAAAGCAAGTTAAGGGGAAAATGGTTTATTCTGACTCACTCTTCCAGATGATAGTCCATAGTTGTGGGGGAAGTCATGGAAATGAGAGTGTGAAAAAGCTGGTCAGGAGATAGAGAATATTTGCTGTCTCTTCTTTGGTTGGTTCAAGTCTCCAACCCATGACATGATGTCACTCACATTGGGCAGGTCTTCCTACTTCAGTTAACCTCATACAGATGATCCCTCACAAATATGCCCAGATGCTTATATACTAGGTGGTTCTGGACCCTATAAAGTTAGCAAAATGAACCATCGCAAAGAGACTGAGTGGGTCCTTTTCCTCAACCTCTTCCTCTTTCTCTGTTACCCAGTGTGGTAGCTGTCAAGGACTAGCCTCAACAAAAATACCACTTGCCAGAGTAGGGGCTTGGGGATTAGGAATATAAGTAAAGAGTACAAAGACGCGAAAATAATATAATAGAAAAACACATAGACTAGTACTGGGAGGGAGTGCCAGTGAATACTGAAAATTACCTACATTTAATTTTCAATTGCTTAAGGTACCCCCACCCTCAGAGGTAGGAATAAAATAAAAAACTGCATTAACACATGCAAGGAAATGAACAGACCAGTTGAAGGTCACAGACTACATCAATAGTTAAACATTCTGTTGCTAGAACAAAACAAGCCATGCTCACACCCTAGACCAAAACTTTCTGCAGGCAAATCACTCCCTGGGTAGAATACAATGTTATCTCCTTAAGGGAAATAGAACCTTAGTTGTATCCTTAGACTTTTGTTTGAGGTAGAAACATATCTACATCTCTATTCCTGAAATACAAGGTCTGGATATTAGCCAAACCTGTTCACAATAACCTTGAGAGAGTAGAACTCTCTGATCTAAATCTACATGGACCTTTGTTTGAGGTAGAAACACAATAACCTTGAAGGAATAGAGGTAAGTTCCAACTGTCTGATCTTTGGTCAAGGTAGAAATAGACTCACATTTTTGGGCCTCCACAGTAGTTTTAAAGAAATTGGCCACCATGATCTCATAGGGAAAGGCACTGTTAGGAGTTGTGGTTTGTTGGAGTGAGTATGATCTTGTTGGAGAAAGTGTGTCACTGTTGGGACAGTCTTTGAAGATTCCTACACTCAGGAATACTCCAATATTTCAGTTGACTTCCTAATGCCTGCAAAATATAGGACTCTCACCTACTCCAGCACCACATCTTCCTGCACACTGCCATGCTCCCCATCATGATGATAATAGACTGAACTTCTGAAACTATAAGTGAGCCATTCCAATTAAATGTTTTCTTTAAAAGAGTTGCCATGGTCATGGTGTCTTTTAACAGTAATAAAAAGTCTAAGACAGAAGTTGGTACCAGTGACTGGGGTATTGCTATGGGAGGCCTTATCATGTGTTTGTTTAGAAAAATTTGGACGTTGATACTTTGGTTTGTAAAAGCAGTGGAATGCTTTAAGCAGTGCTTAATGGGTCATAGTAGTAGAAGCATGGAAGACAGTGGTGCTGAGAATGATTTGATGAACTGTTGAGGTTTGTTGGAGAAGGGAGCTGCTTGTTGGTTCCCAATGCCCAGAACCAAAATAATCACACAGAAACTGTATTATTTAAATCACTACTTGGCTCATTAGCTATTATCATGAGGTCGTGGCCTACCAGCAAAGTTTCAGCATGTCTGTCTCCGAAGGCTCCATGGCTTCTTTCTGACTCTGCCTTTCTTTCTCCCAGCATACAGCCTAATTTTCCCCATGTAGTTCTGTTCTTCCCTGCCATACTTTCAAAGCAGTTTTTCTTCATTAACCAATAAAAGCAACACATAGACAGAAGGACCTCTCACAACAGAGATTTTGTTCAAGAAAGTTACAATGTTAGTGTGGGGCCTAGAGACTGGTCTTGTGATATTTTGGTAAACAAAGTGGTTGCTTTTTGCCCTTGTTCTGAAGTCTGCCTGAGGCTGAAGTGAAGAGTTTCAGATTAATTCTGTTGGTAGAAGAAATCTCAAGCAGCCTAGTATAGACTCCATTGTGTCAATATTAGTGTCTGATCTAAAGAAGATTAATAATGAAAGGAGTAAGCTGAGCAGGGTAAATTACAAAAATCTAAATTTTGAGGTGAAAAAAAAGGTACAAGAAATGTAGCTAAATTCTGTATTCAAGGAGATAAACAGAATAAGAAATGAAATAAAGAGTGGTGGACTTCAGGGAAAGATCTCACCCAGCTAACTTTCCAACTTGTTGAAAGAAACTAAAGAAAAGCTTAGAGTCAGGTGTAGTGGATCACACCTTTAGTCCAAGCACTTAGAAGGCAGAGGCTGGTGAATCTTTGAGTTTGAGGCCAGGCTGGTCTACAGAGTAAGTTTCAGACAGCCAAATTTAGTCAGTAAAAGACAGAAATCTGATGAAGATGTAATTGAACAAGATAGCCATGTTCCAGGTCCAGCAAGCAGCAGAACTTGGCACCTTGAGACACATGGTTCTGGCTTTAGAAATAAGGATAGAAGAAATGGGCTATTTGAATTTGACCCCAAGACTAAGGAAAGCTGCTGAGTTCAGAAATGTATCATTGGTGCCCCTGAATGGAGGTCTGGTAGAAAGGCCTTTGCATGAAGCTGTGAAGCTGATTGCCTTGGAGACCCCAAGATGTTTGAGATGTCAGAGTTTTAGGATACCTGGCAATTAGAGCTACTAGGGAGTGAAACCAACCCAAGAAAAAGAAATATGTTGCAGTCAATTCTGGATGGAGTTGGAGATCTGAAGAGCATTTTGACATCAGACATCGAGATGCAATGTTTGGATATTGTTCAGTTGTTTTCCTGTCTTGCTTTGGTCCAATATTTTCTCACTATCCCTCCTTCTGTATGTGTTGGAATGGTAATGCATGTCATTATATGTTGGAAGTATATAATCTGCTTTTGATTTTGATTTTACAGGGGATTATAATTAAGAGATTGCATGAGTCTCAGGAAAGAACTTTGAACTCTGAAAAAGGTTTGGAACTGTTATTGACTATATGGGGACTTCTAAGTTGAAATAAATGCATTTTGCAGTATGATATTGTTACAAGCTTATGGGGGCCAGGGAGTGGAATGTGGTAGTTTGAATGGAATTGGCCTCCACAATCTCATAGGGAATGCTATTATTAGAATGTCTGGCTTTGTTGGAGTAAGTATGGCCTTGCTGAAGGAAGTGTGTCACTGTGGAGGTAGACTTTGAGGATTCCTATATTCAGGATACCACCTAATGCCTCAGTTGACCTCCTAATGCCTGCAAAATGTAGGACTCTCAGCTACTCTAACACCCATCTTCCTGCATGCCGCCATGCTCCCCATCATAATGAAAATGGACAGAACCTCTGAAACCATAAGCACCCCAATTAAATGTTTTCTTTAAAAGAGTTGCCATGGTTGCAGTGTCTCATCTCAGCAATAAAACCTTAACCAAGATATCCAGTCACCCTGAGGTGGTCAGTTTTGCTCCACTAAATACTTGTTGCCATGACAGTTTGTCTCATCACAAGCTCAAAGTGATCAGACCAAGAAAACATGGACTGAAACTTTGAAACTGTGAAGAAAATAAATCTTGACTCCAGTTGTTTTCCTAGGTATTTTGTTACATTGATGAAAAGCTAACTAGCATATACCTCAGCAAAGTAAATCTCAAAAGCTCATACTGAGCAACAAAAACCAGTTATGGAGGAGCAGATATTAGGTTTCAACTATAAGAGGTTCTAGAAAAGGCAAATGTTGAGGGCTGGAGAGATGACTTTGTTGGTCAAAGCACTTGCATAGCAAAAAGATCTGAGTTCAAATTCCCAAAGTCTCAGAAAACCTAGACTGTATGTTTCTGTAACCACAACACTGGAGAGCAGAAATGGGTGGATCACAGGCACCCACTGGCAGGGAGCTGAGCCTAAACTTCAGGTTCAGTGAGTAACCTATCTCACTGGAAAATAAAAATAAGCCAAAGAGTGATAAAGGACTATATCGAACATGACATTCTCCTCTAGATTCCACGCGCATTCTCCTGGGCATGTGTGCTGTACTGAGCAAGTTCAATACATACACTACTCACACTTATACCAGAAATACACAGAAGTAGGGTAGGGACAACAAATGTAACTCAAGATCACAGTAACATTCTGATTCCTTCGTAGGAGCAGCTTAGCAATGAGAAGGAAATGACCCCAGGATGCTTTCTACAGCACTGAAAGTGTCTATATCTTGGCTGAGGGCTCATGGGTATATCATACCTTTTGTCTTTTCACCCACTTTTTACTGCTTAACAGATTCAAACTTTCCTTAAATTTTGGTCATTTTCCCCTTGCTCACTTCTCTCTAGCGTTGGGACCCTTCTTTTCAATGAATCCTCCCTCCTAATTTCATGTTGCATTTTTATGTGTGGCTCAATGAGCGTAATTAGTTACTAGCATATGCATGGGAGGGAATTTATTCAGCGGGGCAAGGACAACATATCTGTGACTACTCCACTCCTCCAACAAGTGTTAGTTGCTGAGAGCTCCTTCATACACATAGTCTCTAAACTCCACTCCATATACACACCATGTCAGCAAAAACTAAGTTGTTGTATGTTTCTCTTTACCAAAAGAAAGAAGAAGAAAGAAGGAAGGAAGGAAGGAAGGAAGGAAGGAAGGAAGGAAGGAAGGAAGGAAGGAAGGAAAGAAGGAAGGAAAGAAGAAAGGAAAGAAGGAAGGAAAGAGGAAACCCTGATTAAATTCTTACATGCTATCTAGGCAAGTTATGAAATCAAATTGTAAAATACCATAAGACATAAGTGGTGTTGGGATTAGGAAGATGCTCTATATGTGCATGTATTTGCAACTAAAGATGTTCTTGCTATATCAACTCATCCCCATGACTGTGGTTCTTGCCATAAAGAATTTTCTACTTTTTAGTACATTTATCTCTATAGAGAATCTTCACATTGTTACTAGGCTTACTTCTAGATTAGAGAATGGCAATTTTAATGTATGAATTGAAGATGTCAGCAGGAAAACTGAAAAATTAAATGAGAGATGGTGCTGTGGTAGGAGAGGTGGGTGGCAGCAGTTCTGCACCAGAAGCTGCACACGCCATCAGGGTGGTGATGAGCATTGCATCATTTTCACTAAGTCTGGGCACCTCTGTATCTTGACATCATCTAAGATATCTAAGGTTCAGAGGGCTTGAAAAGAGGGAAATGTTCCAAACCCAGCCCTGCTTTGGTTTCTCCTCTTAGACTTGGGCATGTTATTTTAGATCTAAATATCAACCAAGTGCTATAACCCAGGATTCCCATTAGAATACTTTATTAGCTTAAATAGCCTATGATCTCTAGTTATACTAAGCCTAATAACAACGAGTCTAATTAGAAAATCACCAATATAAAATGGTCAGCCGGGCTCTTTAGTACAGAAAATGAAACAGATACAAGCTAAAGAACAGAAATATAAGTTGAATCTGCATGGGGTAAATGAAAGCCCCCAAATCACTGGTGAAAAAAGTAGCCTGGTAGCTATCCATGTGATGCAGACCAGGAGTTCATGAGAAAAACCCATCATAGGAGACTTAACTTCTTTACCCTAGAAAAGATGGCCCACAGAGGTGTTAGCTATTGCACAAAGCAGGGGACTCACACCACAGCAGAAATATTAAGAGAACATGCCTGTCATTTATTTCTTCCAAGTGCTAAAGGAGACATACATTGCTTGGAGTTCATACAAAAGCAAGGCCTGGTTGTGGTGCGACGTTTCATGGACTGCACCTTCTACTGTCTAGAGTCATCACAGTTCTCCATGCTGAACCTTCAGCCTCTAAAAGCCTGCTGATTGAGGTTCTCTAATTTTGTCTTTGATGGTCCCTGTACTTTACATTGTTGCCTGATCACGTCCTAGGTGGTCCTTTTCCTCTCCATTCTCCAGAATCGCAGTCAAGAGAAAAAGATTAGAGCAACGGAGCCCATCATTTCCCTCATCACTCAGAAAGAAACAAGCTTCTCTCTCGCCTGTGGAGGCAAATGTCTGAGGACTTCCTCACTGTGATTGCTGCCTGCCCTGGGATCTGTGAGTTCAAGTACCTTAAATGTTGGACTTCATAATAGTTGACCCAAACATGGTTTTGTACACTTTAGATTAAGGAATAGGAGCCAGGCAACAATTTCTGAATTGCTAATGGTGATTATTAGACATAGCTATTAAAATGAGGGAGTAGATTGGGATAGGATGCTGTAGCCATAATTCCTACTTCTGTTATCATTTTTGTAGCCATCACTGTTGGATTTATGGGTGGGATCCCATTGCCCATCTGAGAAAACGGTGGAATTGTGACGGGATGCAAGAACTCTCCCACATATTATAGTTAATTCCTCCTATGAGATTGTTCAGGAAAACCCTCTTGCATTTAAGATTTGCCTCAATGCAACCAAACTGCATGTGATGAAGCTGGGTGCTGATCAATTCCCATTCTCTGGAGACAGGAGAAGAAACTGTAATATAAGCTTTATTAATCTTATACAAAGTTTCCCTGCAGCGCTCAGATTTTCCAGTACTTACACTCATGTATATATATAGTAAAGCATCTTTAAGCTTGGATTTATTTCATAACACAAAAGAGATGTTTGTAAAAGATATCAGAAAAGAGATGGAAATGAAAAAAATTGTAACAGAAATTAATCACAAGTCTCAGGTACAAATACTCTCATTTTTCCCCCTCAGTCATGTTTAATTGTTTGGGTTTGATTTGCAAAACAGGATTTCCTCTGCTTCAAATGGAGTTATTTTCCATATTCTTCTCATTTGACGTGATCTGGGGGAAAAGCACAGATATCCCTTAAGAGAGAAAGACAATTCACATCATGAAAATGGGCTGCATAAAACTGTAATAAATACATGTTCAAGGGCATAAATATGCAGTAACACATTGCAGCTAAAAATCAAATATGTGGTAGAATTTCCCTAGGGTAGAAGCAGGCTGCATCAAAAGCAATTTACCCTCTCCCTAAAGGCCCCAAATGTCCTACATTCTCAATTCTCACATCCTGCCTTCTGGACCTCTTTGACATTAAGAATCGGTCATATTTTCATGTGTTCTTGTTTCCAGATCATAGTGTCACATGTAGGCAGGTAGGGCACAAATTCATATCTCTTAGTGTAACAGCTATTGCCTCGCTTTCTCTAAATGCCCAAGATGGTAATTTACATCTTTCTTCTCTGGATGAACAGAATGGGTTTTCCTCTCCCGCTGCAAATGGAGTTTTATCTCTGTCTGTGGTGACAATCGAGGAAAGCCAAGGCCACTTTGCTTACACAAATCTTGCCAATACCTTTTACAATACAACCCATTTCACACACACACAATACAACCCATTTCACACACACACAATACCTTTTACAATACAACCCATTTCACACACAAAAAAAAATCTTTTGTTGGAATTCAGGTTACAAGCTCCATGATCTTCCCATAGGGTACCAACTTTTAAGAAAATGCAGTTTAGCTTGGAGCTCGTGTGAAGACAGGGAAGCAACAGCTGTGAGATATTTAGACAAAAAAAAAGCAG
Source organism: Ondatra zibethicus (assembly GCA_004026605.1). Classification (NCBI taxonomy): domain Eukaryota; kingdom Metazoa; phylum Chordata; class Mammalia; order Rodentia; family Cricetidae; genus Ondatra; species Ondatra zibethicus. Next base: position 32,591 of record PVIU01018570.1, read on the forward strand.
GACTTCCACTCGAACCTATTAGGAGCTTGGGAATCCACCATTTTAGCTGTGTCAGCCTTCTTTTCTTTGATACTCTGACTTCTGTGTCTCCAGCCAAGAGATGTGCACTTCTGCCCTTCTAACCCAGCTCCATGTTACCAGCCAATCTCTGATTTGTCTCACTGAACACAGAACTTCTCCAAAGATAGTTAGGTAATTTACACAGGATCCCTTTACACAGTGCTATACAGTCAACATCATGGTTTTGCTGTTACCATTATCTGCTGGTTTACTATGGTTTTTGTTTCTTCTTTAAAGCCTTTCCTTGTTTCATCCTATTACATTCTAATTTTGAAAAATGATCTAGGGTTGGGGAGATGACTGAGTGGGTAGTAATACACTTGTTATGTAAACATAGAGATCTGAGGTTGATCCCCAGAATCTATGTAGGTTGACACATCTGTCATCCTGGAGACTGGGTAGTAGACACAATTTCCTAGAAACTTGCTGGTTAGCTAATCTAGTCAGTCAATGAGTTTCAGATGCAATGAGAGTTACTGTCTCAACAATACAGTGGAGGGGATTATTTTTTTTTAAAAAACTGATCTCTGGCCTCTACATGTGTAAAGGTGAACATTCTTGCAACACACACACACAGAGACAGAGACAGAGACAGAGAGAGACAAAATAAGAGCTAATTTTTATTTTCTTCATATTGCCAGAGTACCTTAGTTAGTGTCAATTGTCATTTTGACACAACGTAGAGTTGTCTGGGAAAGAAGTCTTAACTCAGATATTTTCCAGATAAAACCAACTTGTAGAAATGTCTATGTGGGATTGCCTTGATTGTTAATTGATGTAGGGTATCCAATATTAATGTGGACAGCACATTCCATGGGCTCATGTTCCTAGGCTCTATATGAAAACATGGAATCTGACTAAGGAGGAGTCTGAGCAAACCAGGGCACAAACCATCAAGCAGTCCTCCTCATGCTCTCTGCCTCAGTTTCCCTCATGTGTTCCTCCTCGAGGTTTCATTTATGATGATCTGAACAACTGTAGACATCTTTAAAAGGTAGAAACTATCAAACTGCAGGTCTCTTGGTCATGGGGGAATTTCACTTAAAGGGGATTATGGAATCCAGCTCCTCCTTCTTCTTCTCACTTCTGGCCATTAGTTGAATTGGTTTCTTTTGCCTGCACCCCCTTCATGATGCTTTACCTTGCCATAGACCCAAAAGCATCAGTGCTAAATGACTATAGATTGAAACCTCCAAAACTCTAAGTCCAAATAAGCCTTTCCTCTTCTTTAGTTAGTTATCTTCAGTATTATGTTATAGTAACAGAAATCGGGTTAAAGTCTTTAGATTCATTTAGTCCTTGGACAGACTGGCCAACAAACATCTACATCATGAAACACAATCTAGTGTAGAAATCTACCAATGAAAATTTTAACTTCATCCTAAAATACCCTCAAAGTTACCCTCAGCACGATGTCTGATGAACTATCCAGGCACCCCATGGCCTAAACAAGTGGCCATATTACATTAATCATCATGGAATCTTACCTGATCCTTATCAGGTTTGAGAAAGGACAAATAAGCTTTGTTGGTGATGTTGAGCTTTTCACATGAGCATTTTAAGGCAGGCAGGTTCTGTATCACCATAAGGACACAGCCTCATGCTGCTGGAAGCCACACTCAGAGTTGATAATATTTGAGTACAAAAGTTTGGATGGGGTTATCATGTACAGAAAATCATGTCTCTATCTTTATAGACTTTCTGTTTCAAAAATAATCCATCTGCAATTTACTTTTGTAAATTTAGAATGTAATCTTATGGCAGAATGACAGAGAGAAAGTCTCATTTTACATAGTTCTAATATGTATAACATTTTATTACATGGTTTAGATAAATAACACCAGTCTTCTAATTCCACTATTCAAATTTCAATTTCCATAGTATATTACCCATAATTGCATAAGCCAAATGCTTTATTGCTAGATTTTCTATCCTATGTCACTGTTAAATAACTGATGGGTAGGACAGTAAGCAATTATCCCACATGTTTCTAGGTGCTTCTGGGTCATTGAAGTTCTGACAGTAAGCTACTTCACAGACAGCAAAGTGCAAGGGTCTCAGGTTGACTTTAATGGTCTCCTACTTTGCTTTCAAATGTATGCAATGACCCACAAGTTTGATAGGTAGTCTGCTCACAAAGTGATGCTCACTGTGACATACCTTATTCAATATTCTCCCAAACTTCTTCCAATGATGCCAACTCTGGTCAAGAGCACTTCTTCCCACAGATGCCATTTCCAAAGACCCAATACCAGTCCTCCTTGAACCTGAACCCACCTGTACCCTGCTGGACATCAGTCTGCAGAGCATATGAATCTTAGCTTTTATGTCTCTCTAAACATTTACTCTTCAAACACTCTTTACCCTCACTTTCACCAACTCTCTTCTCTTGATCCCCCTGCAGCAATAACTGCCCAGCATACCTACTCTTCCACATTTCTGGAGCCCCTTTACCCACTCCTCCACTCTCCCCTGATAGTAATCAGTAATCTTCCATAGCCGAAGTGTTTACAGTTTACAAGGAATAAGGAAAAACTCACAACCATAAAGTAAGGTGGCCTGAGATGAGAGCTAATGCATAGTTAAATACACATTGAAGCACCTTAAAGGAAGAAATCCTTGTTCGGACAGGTAATGCGATGAGGGCAAGTGATGTTATTGTTCTAGATCGTAGTACACTCCTTTCAGGTTATGCTTATTGTTCTAGATCATAGTACAGGTGATGCTATTTTTCTAGATTGTAGGTATATTCCTTTTAAGCAATTTAAGCAGTTCATTTAGGGTAGTTTTCCTCCTTAAGGAAAAAAAATACATGATCCATTTGTCCTATTGGTGATAAATTTTTCAGTTTTGATACCAATCTTCCTCAGTGTATCACCTTCCACCACTCTTTCTCCTAGAATACATTCTTCCAATTTCATAGTTTTTCTTTCCAAAAAATAGACAATACCACCCTCCTGGGGAGATGCTACCTATAAAATTATCAACCCTCTTAAGTAGAACACACAATTTTTCATCTGCTCATTCCAGTCTTTATTTTTAAAATTTGTTTATTTGTTTTTTGACAGAGGGTTTCTCTGTGAAACAGCACAGGTTGTACTGGAATTAGCTCTGTAGACCAGTCTGGCCTCAAACTCAGAGATTAGCCTGCTTCTGCCTTCCCAGTCCTGGAATTAAAGATGTGTGCCATCACTGCCTGGCTCATTCCAGTCTTTTTTCTAGCATCCTTTACACATCACTGTCAGTCACCCCAGGCAGATTCTATGCTAATCACCACATGTGAACGAATGCTGTGCTGCTTGCTGGGGCATATTCCCTAGTCTAGAGTGTCCTACTCACTGTTTCCCATAAACCAAGTTCCTACTACCTTTTGTTACCAAGGACACCATGTTTTCTCTGTGCTTTCCTTTTTAACCATAACTTGCCTCTAGAAATAAATTGATAACTAAACTGCATTGCGTGCTACCATATACATATCTCTGTTATACAGATTATGTACTATTAAAGGTCTGTTACAATGTGTTTTAAGCTACACTTTCTTTTTCCATTTTGACACCTCTGAAGTCAGGATATGTCTTACAGTAGCAAAATGTTATTTTCCATAATTTATTTCTTAATGTCACATTAACATAATTGTACATCATACAATTAATGCCATCTTAGACTAGATGAAATAATACAATTCTTTATTATGTGTCTGATTTTCCTACTAGACAGTGGATCTTGTATTGCTCTTATTTGTGAATAATTTGTGTATTATTGGATTTATACAGATGACATTAAAATGTCAACTGAGTGCCTGATAGATGGACTAAAGCAGGAAGAGCAGAAAAATATTGAAATGTAATACAATTTTCATTCGCAAAGTCTCAAAAAGCACTTTAATTTGTAATCGTGTCGGTTTCCTGTTTGTACTATTGTACCATATTTATGAATGATGCTGCTACTGAAGAAAATATGATTAACAATACATGGGATTTCTTTGTGCTATGTTTTGCAATTTTATGTGAATTCAGTTCAAGATATCTCCTCTCCCTCTCTCTCTTTCTCTCTCTCTCTCTCTCTCTCTCTCTCTCTCTCTCTCTCTCTCTCTCTCTGTGTGTGTGTATGTGAGAGAGAGAGAGAGAGAGCTTTGTGTGTGCAGGTACACTCACCTGTTTATATGTGTGGAGGACCAAGTCTGGTATCGGGTATCTTTCTCTGTTGCTTTCACTTTGTTTTTAAAAACAGGGTCTCCCACTGAACCTGATACTCATTGTTTGTCTTAATTACCCTTTCAGCCAGCTCCCCTGCTATACTTCTACAATGGCACTTTATCCACTAAGGCATCCATAGCCCCAAATCATCTTAAAATATAAATCCTTAAATATATAAAACTATTAAAAAATCTATCCTAAAGCTTTATTTTAGCAACAAATCAAATTTTGAAAGACAGTATAGCCTTGACACCATTGTAGACTGAAATCAGAATACCATATAAATGTTGTACATCTGTTTATAGACATTTTACTTGTTATTTGCATTCCCTTGACAGACCAAAGTTACCTTGCTCATGTTCTGGACTTAGAGATGACACAGAATGCTGCTTCAAATCCCCTAGTATATGCTGTGGCTCTGAATCCCCAAAACAAAAGATAACAATCTAATTTTAATAAATAAAAACTGACCTTATTACAGTGATCATGATCTTTGTATCACGTAATTAAAATCTAATTGAATATTAAGGCTTCACCTGTTAGTTGGGTCCACCGCAGGAAGAAAGATCAGTGACTTCTGTTTACTTTTTATTTCTATGACTTGTCTTCTCTTCCTCCAACATGTGTATATATATGCTAGACTGCTAAAGAAGCAAGAGGAATAACAAGTGGGCATAGTCTTCACTTGCCTGGAAGCAGGCAACAGATGTGTTGGGGACTAAAATTTTCACAGCAAGTATTAGTGGAGTTCATGAACAGGAAAAGGCAAATCTTGGCATGCAAGTATCAAGCTAGTATGTCTTCTGGATTACACTGCATCTCATTTTAAAATTTGCTATTGACTGAATTAAGTGCTTGGATTAATACAGAATTTACAATAATTTGTGTAATGACTGCCCATAAAAAAGTTTATGCTAGGTAGCCCAATCTGGTCTCAAACTCCTGATCACAAATTCTGCAATTGCGGCTATGCCCAGCCATGTCAAGATCATGGGTACTTCCATGTGCTTTTCAGGATTGGGAGCCTCTTGGTTGCTATCTCAGCTAAATGTCAGCCACTGCTGTGTGTACCTCCAGACAGCACAACTTTCCTCTGCTGTGATGCTCTGCTGTCCTCAGGTAGGTCACCAGCGCCCCACTTAGCAGAATCACTCTCAACTACCCTGAATAACCTTGTCAAAGACTCACCTGTCACATGACTATGGAACGGGAACACTATAGCACAGGAGAAATAGAAGAAATGCTACACACTATTCAAGCAGTGTTTATTAGCGTCTCTACTGTCCATCTTAAACACTTTCATGTTGCTGAAGTGTGTGCCCTGCCAGATCAGATCCCTGAAAGTCCAACATTCACTTTCTCTGCATTTCTGCCTTTGCATGAAAGCCACAGGCAACTGAGAGACAGAAATGCCCTGTTTTCAGTCACTTTGCCAACTTATTTTGAGAAAAAGGAAAGAAAAGAATCTTTGGATAGGAGCAAATGTCTTTTTCTAAACAGCATATTTTCTAGGGAACTAATTGTCAAAAACAAAACAAACAAACACTAATTTTAAAATGTCCCTTTTTTTCTCTTTCACTCCATAAGGTACCCTAATGCCATCAACTTACACAAGGAGAACCCAGGAATAGTAAATGGGAGCTACTCATTCATTTCTTGACACCTCACACCCAAATAATCACATAAAACTATAATAATTATAACACACCAATGACTTAAGCATATTCCTAACTAACCCTTACATCTTAAATTAACCCATTTCTATTCATCTGTGTATCACCATGAGGCTGTGGCTTACTGGTAAGTGTTCTGAGAGTCTTTCTCTCTCAACAGGTACATAGAATCTCTTTGACTCCACCTACTATCTCTCTCTCTCTCTCTCTCTC
>PVIU01018571.1:0-38762 GCA_004026605.1 Ondatra zibethicus
TATATATATATATATATATATATATATATATATATATATATATATGTGTGTGTGTGTGTGTGTGTGTGTGTGTGTGTGTGCGTGCGCGCGCTGTTGTTGTTTTAACCTTGACTAGGATTTTTTTGTGTGTGTGTGTGTGCGTGCGCGCGCTGTTGTTGTTTTAACCTTGACTAGGATTTTTTGTGTTCCCTGAGGGGGGAAATTTTATTACCATAGAATCCCTTTTTCATATATGAGTAGTTGCTCTTTTAAACCATCTATTTCTTTAAAGTTTAGCTACAAATTAGAAGTTAGGTATGCACAGCAAATTAAAGGGTGTGTCAGCTCACTGAGGTTCCATACTGTCAAGGCTAAATTTCTGAACAATTCAGGAACTAATTTTTACTTTGGGAAATGATTTATTATTGGATATTTTAAAATGTGTTTCTTTTAGGAATAATGTTAAAAACACTGAAAAAAAATTTATGGGTTGATTGAAAACACCTGTATAAGATTTCTGTGCCGTGTACTTACATCATCAGTAAGGAGTGAACTGTAAAGGAGCTGGTCATGTGAGGGTAAAGCTGAGCCTTCATTACTGAATTTTGGGAAGTGTAAATGTTGAATCTATAATGAATCTGTGTTCTTCAGCTACTGCCTCAAGTCAAGGAAAGTGAAAATAAGAAGCCCGGTTGTGTGGGGAATTGTGTATGCCGTGCTGTGTATCTCAGAGTCTGATGGCAGCAGCTCACCGTGCGTTATAATATATAATATAATATATTATATATTACAGCAGTGGCAGATATTTCAGGCACATCAGAAAGTACTCTTGATTCAGTGTCTCTGGCAGTGTAATAAAACGTGGGGGGAAGTTTCTGTGTTCTCTAATAAACAATATATCAATGAGCCCTGTCAGAGTCTATGAAAAGGGCCACGAGATGATTTATTACATTAATTATCATCCTGTGGTTTTCATGCTGTTAAGCCTACAAATGCAGCCACATTCTACAGTTGATTTAAGAATATATTTCAGCCAGGATGAAAGTGCACTTTATTGTGATTAATATCATGCAATATTTATTCTCTTGTTCTTCTCTTCTTTTGCCTTTGCTTTGGAATGCTTAATTTCTTTCCGTGTGTAGAAATTAACCTTGAAGTTTAAGCTTTTTTTAATTTATTTTTATATCTGTTGGATGATCTCCTTTTTGTCTTTAGTATCTTACTTTGTTAATTTAAAAATCCAACAATTTCAAAGAGAGAATTCCACAGTTGTACACTGTTTAATTTTATACTGAACTCAGTCACCATACCTCGTCTCAGTGACACTTGGAGGAACACATGGTCTCCAAAAGACTGAAATCGCAGCTCCAGTTCACAACTGCCCATAGCAAAGTATTTACTTATGCATGAATGGCTTATAAAAGCTTAGAAAATTAGCAAATTTTTGCTACAAAAAAGCATAAATAGTGAAACTCAAGACTAAAAGACTTGTGTTTTTAGTACTTTGTTTGTAGTACTGGCGATCAAACCCAGGACTCATTCTTGGCTCTGTCATTGAGCTACATCTCCAGCTGGGATAGGGAGATGTGGGCTCCATGCTTTGGAACATGTTTTCTCAGCAGTGATATGTCTAAAGGGTTGAACTTGATAAATTATATGCCCAATACTGTATAGTTCTCCGTCTGTTTTATTCAGCTCTCATACAACTCTTAAGAGATACAATTATAAACACTTCAATGGAAGAAACTAAGACTTAGGTTTAAAACAGCAGGATTTTGTGCAGCTCGGCTCAAGCAGTGCTTCTGAGATTTGAAAAGGATGTTGTATTGGCGAAGATGCATTAACCGCTGGCCACACCACCCATAGTAGGTGGATGGGATCAAGTAGATACGATTTTGCAGCTAGGTACGCAGTTAAGTAGATATAGTCTCGCAGTTACATAAACAGTGTTGTTAAGAATGATTCCAGAGGCCAGAGAAATAACTCAGTGGGTAAGAGTGTGCACTGTTCTTGCAGCGTCCACTTCCCAGGACTCATATGATGGCTGACAGCTGCCTGTAACCCTAGTTCTGAAGGGCCCAACACCTTTTCTAGCCTCGACTGTCACTACAGTGACATGCATAAACACAGTAATACACAACAGAACACACGTACTAAAAAGTAAAATGAAATAAATAACAAGGATTCCAGAGAAGGATTCCTTTTCTGAAGCCAACAAGATTCCGTGAGTTCGAAGTCATCATGGTACAGAGACCCTGTCTCCAAAACAAACAACAAACAAAAACCTCCCTAGTGTTTAGCAACTGTCTTGCCTGGGAAGTGAAAACATCAGACTATAAACCCTGCTCTGCAGGCAGCATTGCTGGTAATGTATCTGAGACAGAGCTTGTGTGTTGGATTCTGGGAGGAAGAACTTTCCAGGCACTCAAAGTGTGCACTCGTGGACCACACCTGTATTAGAACCATCTGGTGACTTGTTAAAAATGCATACTCCTACACCCTGATAGCCATAAGTTAATTCAGGGCTGTGACATCTCACCCCCACCTCTCCGTAGACATCTTTATGGTCTGTTTTCACTTATATATAGATAACTACTTACACAGATAGAGAGAAACAGGCCCGTTCCTGGCATGACAGACTCCTTGTATTGATTTAATAAAGTACTACAAAATTTTGTGCTCTCTTTATTCTGCCTAAATTAATGTTGAGGAAATTCTCCAGAACCTTTGGAGTCACATGGTATACCACCCAGGAACAAAGCAGGTAATGGATATCTTTGAGTGATTTATACTTCAGTAAAAGACACTATCAAAAATATACTAGTTTAACTGCACTGTTTCTAGTTTTATGTTTTTGAAATGTGTGTGCGTATGCACGTCTGGTTGGGGGTGTTTTACTATGATTGGAAAAGATTAACCAAGCATGGAAATAGTCTTCTGGTTGTATAACTACAGTAGAAGAGATGCCTGGCTTCACTTAGTGACATTAACAGTCCTATAAAGTAGCCTGGATTTAAAACTCTAGCAAAAGGCAGAAAGTAAGCAAGGAACAGGCTTAAAAGAGAAGGAAGCCAATGCCAATGACTTTTTCATGTATTTTATGATAATTTTTAAATTTGTTTTCTACATTTAAGGCAATTAATTATAGCTTACTGTTATAGATATTAAGTTATTGCTATTTTCAAAAATGAGGCATAAATGTTACCAAGTATGTTTTTATAGCCACTAACAAATAAAATTGAGGTTTCCTATTTCCTAAGATTTTCAAACAGGGATCTTATTTCTTCAACAAAGAAAGTAAGAAATTTGTTTCTCTCAAATAAGATATATCCGTGAAGGTACCTCATAGATATTATAATATCTGCACATATCAGAAAAGGGGGAGGGGACTGTCATTGTCTTTTATGGTTGCATATATTCCAATACAGACTTTGTTAAAGCATTATTTGTTTTCTTATCCTAATAAGATGTTATCTTGCAGTAATTTTTGTTGTTGTTTGGGTTGGGTTTGTTTGAGATCATTTTACTATGTAGCCTAGACTGGCCTAAACTCACAATCCTGGACTCAGCTTCTAACTGGCTTAAAGGCTTGTACCACCATGCCCTGCAAGATGTTTGTTGTGATGGATGGAAGTACTAATTTCCTAGGGAAATGTCCCAGGGGAAAACTACCAGGGCTTCCTAAGTCATTTCATCCATTATTATGGATAGTTAGCGCCACCAGCCCCAATCACAGCTGATCCTTAACAGACCATAAAAAAAGATTAAATGAGCAAGTGAAATCTGACTTGTGACACCACAAATTTGAATGAGTGACCCTTACTTTATTCTTCATGCTTTCTGAATGCAGTCCACACAGTAGATCTGCAGTGAACTAAGTAATTCCACGATTATCTCCCTGACTTTCCTTTGATCCTGAGTGCTGCTCAGCCCCCCAATGTCTGTTGAGCACTGTTACTTCTCAGATGCCTTTCCAGACTGAACAAGTCCTTGACATCTAAGGAGTCAGCTGTGCAGAGGGAGACAAATGTAACATGAGCACAGGCCCTAGAAGGCAGTAACAGCAGAGATGGAGTCAGGGATAGCAGAGGAGGGATGGTGGCTGTGGATTTATTTATTAGAAAGCACCTCTGTCAGATTGTTGACATGTGGGGTTTTCTGTACTTAGCATAGTCTCCATGGTCATCCCACTGTGTTGTCCAAGGTTTCTGTCCCTCCCAGTCTCGCAGCTGTTTAGTCCCAAATAAATCATACAGAGGTCTACATTAATTATAAGATGATTAATAAGTAGCTCAGACTTCTTATTAATTAACTCTTATAACTTATATCAGCCCATAATTCTTGTCTGTGTTAGCCTCGTGGCTTGGCACCTTTTTGGTGAGGCAGTCACATCTTGCTTGCTCTGTGTCTGGCTTCCTCTCTGTCTGGGTGATGACTGTAGACTGAAACTCCCTCTTCCCAGAATTCTTGTTGCCCCGCCTCTACTTCCTGTGTGGTTTCCCTGCCTATACTTCCTACCTGGCTACTGGCCAATCAGCATTTATTTAAAATACAAGTAACAGAGTACAGACCATTGTACCACAGCTCCACTGGTCTAGTCTTCTCCCTACTCAACTATTCCTTACCCTAAGCAAAGGTCAGTCCTTCCTACTCAGGAGCATATGATGTTGGAAGCCCTTCTCTATATGTGTTGCTTTTATTGGTTAATGACTAGAGAAGCAGCTTGGGCCTATGATAGGATGGAATAGAGCTAGGCAGGGAAAACTGAACTGAATGCTGGGAGAAAGAAGGCAGAGTCAAAGAGATGCCATGTAGCCAACAAAGGAGAAAGATGCCCTCACTGGGACCAGTAATCCACAAGCCTCATAGTAAAATATAAAATTATAGAAATGGCTTAATTTAAGATGTAAGAGCTAGCTAGAAATACTCTTAAGCTATTGGCCAAACAGTATTGCAGTTAATATAGTTTCTGTGCAATTGTTTTGAGTCTGGGCGGTCAGGAAATGAATGACCAGCTTCTGCCTACAAGCATAAACTGTTTTCTTCTCATATTTGCCTTTTGCTCAAGCAGTTTCTTCAGGGATGCTGCTCTATCATCCTCTGTTGCTTAATCAATTAGTATCTGGCCTTCTGGAATTTAGTCCACTCCCTCCATAGGTTAAAGATAGATGAATCTCACTTGCAGTTTAAGCTTGAAGATCTCAACTCCTACACAACACACAGCAGCTCACAGTGTCATGCATGGCCTGTTGAACTAGTTTTCTATGTTTGCTGAGCTATCTAGCTATGTTGTCATCTTCACAACTGTTAAGACTTTGTCTTTTTACCCATAGAAATTCTTCAAATGCTCAGGGCTTAATGGTACTTCTGAGCATGTATTCATTATTGGTTCCAACCTTGGCTTCCTATATGTGAATCTGCTCACCAGATATTTTATTTTTCAAATTTAAAATACATTCTTATTTATTGAATAAGCTATGGGCTTATTATTATTCACTAGTTTATAGAGAAGTAGAATATTTCTAAGTGAAAATGAGACAAAATACTCTTTGTTTTACATGAAAATAATAAAAGAGAAGCTAAACATCAGGAATTGTTGACTATTGCTGCAGATATATTGCTTTAATAACGGCATACAAGGATGCCATAGCTAAGTTTGTGCTTGTTTTAAATTGGATGCAGCAGCAGCAGAACAAATGTATCTGGATTTAAATCTAACATAGATCTCCTCAAATGAAATGAGAACATAAGATACTACACTAATTATGTATGTTTCCATGCCATCTCCTAACAAGAGAGGGAATAATTGGATTAATGGAGCATGAAGAGGGTGTCAATGCCCTACTCTGGCTGTGAGGAGCTGAGAAGTGTTCTGGACAACTGACTACATTTGTTGAAAATGCTGGGTTCCTCACAGCACTTGGGCTAGTATACTAAAGATTTGTTACTGTCCTCTGACTAGATGGTAAATCCACAAACCAAGAGCTCTGTATATTGTGCTTTCAGACCAGCCACTTAGTTCTGGTGTCACTTGATGTGAAAGTGAGGTGGCCCAGCTCAGCTATAGAGAAAGGGAAAAAGTGCTGAGGTTTCAGGCTGCTACCCAAGCGAGTGGGCCGGCACTGACTAAGTGGAAGATGAAGCTTTGTAGGGTAGATTCTTAGGTCCTAAGTTACATGCTAGGTCTCAGTACATATCTATTGATGAGCCTGTTAGGCTTGTGGAAGCTGTAGGAGACATTATTTTCATCCCTGCTCATTTATTTATGTGATTCAAGTGCTTGATTTAGGCCAGTGGTTCTCAGCCTGTCACATATCAGATATCTTGCATATCAGAATACTTAGATTATGATTCATAACAGTAGCAAAATTACAGTTAATAAGTAGCAATGAAATAATTTTATGATTGGGGGTCACCAGAACATAAGGAACTGTATTAAAGGGGTACAGCATTAGGAAGGTGGCGAACCACTGATTTAGGGACTGGAGATATGGCTTAGTTGGCAAAGTTCTTTCCTGAGCTCAGATTCCTAGCATGAATATAAAAAGTTCTGTGTAGCATTGTGTGTTTCTAATCCCATTCCTGGGGAGGCAGAGACAAAAGGATCTCTGGGATGAGGGTAGCCCAGCTAGCAAGTTGGTGAGTTCTAAGTTCAGTGAGGGACTGTCTCAAGAAGTTCAGTGAGGGACTGTCTCAAGAAGTTCAGTGAGGGACTGTCTCAAGAAGTTCAGTGAGGGACTGAATTGGAGAGACGGCTGAATGGACAAAGGATATAAGAATGAAAACCTGGAACTAAATCTAAATGTGATGTTCATAGAAAATCCCAGTCCTTTGTTTGCAGGCCAGCTAGCCAGCTACATGCAGTGGTGAACTGTCTCAAGGTGGACTGAAACTCAAGGTTGTCCTCTGACTTCTGCATGTGCACCCACACTCAGATGCATCACACACAAGTATAATGTGGGGTGCAGTTGAAGAATCTAGCCATGGTCAGCATCTGGCCTATACCAAGTACTCTGCACACACACCTACATATATTGTACACATGAACAAGTACACAAAAATACAAAAGCCAAATACTTGCTCTGATTAGAAGAAAATCATTTGTGTCTGTATGCTTTTGGGTGACATTCTCTGCTTTGTTAACTTTCTCAGCCTTTGGGGTTTATGTTTATTGAAATGCTGGATTTGTGTATAGTGGAACACCACACTGCCCTGAGGATGAAGTACCTGCAAATGCACAACAGTAGGTGATGCTAAGAAAAAAAAGCCAATCTCAAGATTCATCCATGGGCATAGTAATAGGCCAGCCAAACTATGATATTTCAAGTCAGGAGAGCAGTTTTCTTGATGGTAGGGGATGATGGAAGAAGGAATCCTGATATGGTTACTAAATTCACAGATGAATACCCTCCGTCAAAATTGTGTGCATATCATAACTATATTCTGTGTATGTTATACTTAATAAAAAGTTTTAAAAGGAACTTTTCTGTAGACAAATGCATGATACTTGTAGTTCATTTATATTTCCTATTGATTTTTCTCTGTTCTTATTTGATTTTGTTATTAGCTGAGACCTTATTACTTGTACTGCTTTTGAAAACTGTTTCTTTGCCCTTATTCATGCAAAGTGAATGAGGGTGTCTTTCCTTACAGCTGCCTCCTATGGTGCATTCCAAGCTGCTAGAAAAAGACAGAGGCCATGCAGCAGCTCACTTGGGCTGCTTTCCAGCACATGCAACTCCTGTTTCTTAACTAAGCTTGAGACCCAGCAAAAAGAGAGGGAAAGCCTTGCAAACAAGATGAGGCAGAGGATGGGCTGAGATGGTCAGCCCAGCGTGGTCAGGGAGCCTTGTCCTGTGGTGACTGCGTGTCATAGTCATTCTCACAGCTTAGGCTGCCCCACGGAAGCCAGTGCACCTGGGCGTTCTGCTCACATGCCCTGAAATCATCACGCATTTTTAAATTGACACCCAAAGGTTTTCAAATCAAATTTCAATTTAGTTTTGTAAAAGGAGTTAAAAATACTGAATATTTTACAAACTGGAAATGAGTATGGCTAAGTCAAGTTGATATCTCATGATGGGAGTTATTGAGTATCTTGCAAATGCAAGCACAGTGAAGTGAATGAAATTTTAAATCTCTAGTTTATCTGGAGTGTTTTGTTAACTCTGCAGAATATTCCAGCTTAAAGATTCAATTGCCCTTATCTGACAGCCCCTTGGGAAATCCTAGTTTGTAGCACCTTGATAGTTTCTAATGGTAGATCTCGTCTGTTAGGATTTTTAACAGGAAGTGCTAGGATTTGATCACTGATGATAAATTACACCTCCAAACAGGTACTGTAGTGCATTTTGGATTTCAGATTTCAGGTTACACAGACTCGGTCTAAGAGCCCATGTGAGCAGTGAGAGTCTGGAACTCTTTTCCCCAAAGTTGCCTGTGAACATTTATTTCCTGGAAAACCTTTGAAGTTTGAAGAGTGCTTTTATATATTTGCATAAGCAGCCAAATTAAACTGTGCTGGCCTCTGGCTTATATGTAAACAGTCAAGGGTGAGAGGTCACACCCAACCCCTGCTTCTTTGTTTTTAATGGAAACAGAAGGCAGTCTTTATTCTTAATACAAGCAATTTCTCTCTCTCTCTCTCTCTTTTTTTTTTTGGTTTTTTTTGAGACAGGGTTTCTCTGCAGCTTTGGAGCCTGTCCTGGAACTAGCTCTGTAGACCAGGCTGGTCTCGAACTCACAGAGATCCACCTGCCTCTGCCTCCCGAGTGCTGGGATTAAAGGCGTGCGCCACCACCACCCGGCAAGCAATTTCAACTACAAAAAGAGGCAACTGAAAGTTAAACTATTGAAGCATAAAAGTCTATTTGTGTACTTGAATTTTGGAGATGTCATCTCTCCACCGTGCCTGTGTACATAATGAAATTTGGAAATTTGTCCTAGAATTCTCATTTAAAACTAACATAGTTATTTATAGATACACAGTAATATATGGTAATGCTTTAGTTTGTTTTATGAATAAACTCCAGTATATTAAAAACTTTCCATTATTGGGTATAGTAATTACAAAGACTTCCACTGAGCAGTCATACAAATTAATCTGAAATTTTTTTCTATATAGATACTTTCAATAAACAAAATGCTATTGCCTTATACCCAAAAGACTTAAGTTGTATTTTTTGTGGTTTTGAATTAACTTCCATTGTTTCCCTCCTAAAAATTAATAGGAAAGCCGACTTCACTGCATAGCAGTAGGTAGGCTGCTTTTCTGTTGTATAATTCTATTTTGGGTTTCTGAGTTTTGTCCAGACCACATCTGACATGCAGAGTGGGTGTTTTTTAAACCAAGTATTTTTTATTAGTAATGTTAAGTTAAACTAAATGTTACTGAAATGAAACTTAGTGTTTCTTAACCTCTTTTTAAATGGGCAAAATGAACTTTCCTATATAGGACATAGGCATAGAATTTGGCTTTTCTGAGTCAAGATAGACTTTGAACCTGAGGCCCCTGCCTCCTGAGGAACCTCCTAAGGAGCAGGAATTACAGGCCTGAGCCACTAGAACTTTGTTTACCTGGGAATGCTTTTGAGTCTCATCTTGAGCATAGAGTACTGGTTAAAATGCAGATTCATAGGCTTACAGACAGGTAGCCTGTATTTAGCCACGCATCAAAAGTCTGAAGTGTAGTCAGTGTGAGGCCTGCTACCTTGGAGCGATACTGTTTAATGGATGATCCAGAGCTTATACTGCAAGTCCTTCACGCAGAAGGTAAATAATAAATCAAGAAAATAAACTGAATCAAGATAGGCCCTTTCTTTCGCCTCAGTTATAAAGTTCATGTTTAATTATCCTCTTGTTACCATGAAGTTTAGTAGTCCTGGTTTTCTTTTAAAATACCAGATTGATTCTGATCACTTAATTGCATACAAACTATTTTGTTATCCATAAAGAATACTTATAAATTGCATTGACCTGAATTCCTATAGAAAAGGAATCAAATGAACTGCCATCAAATGTATTTAGTCCTCTCTAAATAGACTCCTAGTGGTGTGTTAGAGTGACAAATGCAGCCAGTGGAACCGGTGCCACCTCCAGTTTCACAAACGAAGTGATTTTACCAGCCAGGGACAGGACCCCTTACATGCTACATTTCTGCCCCTCAAACAAAAAGATGACCTTCGGTCTCACCCTTTCCACAAACCTTCACTCACTAAGCTTTGTGCCAGGACTCAGAGCTAGCATGGTGGCTCCGAAGGATAAAAGTGTTTGCAGTGCAAGCCTGAGACCCTGAGTTCAATTCCTGGAGCTGTGTAAAGATGGAAGGATTTGCACCTACACTCACACACATCACACACACATACATAACAAAATAATAACAAAATTTAACATTTTTTATTGATTTTTATTAAGCTCTACATTTTCTCTGTTCCCCTCCCTGCCTTTTCCCTCCCCTTCAACCTTCTCCCAAGGTCCCCATGCCCCCAGTTTACTCAGATCTTGTCTTTTTCTACTTCCCAAATTTAACATTTTTAAAAAGAAGTTCTCTCTCATTGTCATGGGCCATATTTTATCCAGTAAACTTGTGAAACTGAATTTGGCTTCAATTGTGCAACAACCCCTTCAATACTATTTATCACTGTTCTCTCAAAATTGATCCATCCTCCCCGTTTCATTATGAAAGGAAACTTTATTTCAGAGTAGCAAGTGCATTGTCTGAACTCATCAACACCCTCTCTGTCCCCTCCCCCCTCCCCCTTCCCGTTTGTTGCAGACCAGGATGAAAGAGCAGCTGAGCTCAGCAGGGAGCAGAACGAGAAAACCATCCGGAGCACACAGACTGCTCTCCGCAATTTCCGGGAGTTCCTCATCTCCAAGTACCCTTCTGAAACCAGAGAGATCTATGTCATCCCTTGCAAGGAGCTAGATGCCTACCTTGCCTCCTTCTTCGTGGATGCCAGGCAGAAGGATGGGTCTGAGTATGAACCCAACAGCTTGGCGAATTACCAGTGTGGGCTGGAACGGTACCTGAAAGAGCACAGGTATGGCTACAGCATCACCAGGGACAAGGAGTTCAAGCAGTCCCAGGAGGCCCTGAAACAGAAGCAGATTGAGCTCCGCTGCAAAGGAAAGGGAAACAAGCCTCACAAGTCCATGAAACTCACATTTGCCGACGAGCTCATATTGCGGAAGAGGGGGCTGCTGAGCAGGTATAACCCCGAGGGGCTGCTCAACCTTGTCTGGCTCAACAATACAAAAGCCTTTGGGCACTGCACAGGCTTCCATGGATCCACCTTGAAATGGGGCGATATCCGGCTCCGCGTCACAGAAACTGGACTCGAGTATTTGGAATGGATGGGTCAGGACACCGGTGATCTGAATGCCAAAACCAAGAGGGGAGGGACAGACTCACGAGTTTATGCCACCCAGCATGCCCCACAGACCTGCCCGGTGCAGGACTATAAGGAGTATGCCCAGCGGAGGCCTCCTGCGATGCGCTATGAGGATGCCCCCTTCTACTTGTCCATCAAGCCAGTTGTGAACTTGGCAGCTCTGCATTGGTACAATTGCCAGGCCCTTGGCAAGAACAAGCTAGCCAAGATGGTGAAGACCATGTGCGAGAAGGGCAACATCCCCGGCAGGAAAACCAACTTCAGTGTCTACCAGAGCTGTAGCACCTTGTCGGAGGCCCAGAGCAACCAGCTGGTGCTCATCTGCAACAACTTGAGCCAGCAGGCTGCCCAGTCGGCGGCTGGCCGCTCCGCCAACGGCAGTTTCATTGTCTCCTCTTACGACTCTTCCTCAGACACGGCTTGACGAGGTGGCTTGCTCAAGACCTCACTTCGGTGTCCGTGTCCCATGAAACCATCATTGTATACTGCATTTTGTCGCCTTTCACGTGCCCTCAGTGTTAACTTTATAAAATGCAAATCTATATTTTTCTTTTTACAGATAAGCCAATGGCAATAGTTTGGTATCACTAACAGTATTTATAGGCTTGAGACAAATAAGTGTGCGTGTGGTTGATTACATATAATTGCTGTTACAGACTTGGCAAAACCATAGTGGTTCTCAGGCAACAGTAGAGGAAGAATTCCGTTTTTAAAAAAAGTCAGAAAGGAAACCGAGAGTCATTCAAGACTCTGTTCTCACTCCTCGTCCTTGCCTCCTTCCGCTTTTAATCTTCTTCATAGATAGGTTTATTTTTTTAATTTTTAAAAATTCTTTATGAATCTGGAGAAGACAACTTTACTGCTCATGCAGAATGTTGCTGAGCCAGAGCAGATCCTGAAAAGGGGTGTCATAAGCTCAACATCAAGTTATTTACATATATTTTTAATTTAGAGTTTTAGCTCCTGAACCTCATTTTTCACCATATATGGAGATCTCAGTGCTTAAAGTATTTTTCTTTGGGGGGGGGGGGTGGAAGGAGGATTAAAGGATTAAAGATTAAGACATCTTTTTTGCAAGATGTCTCATTTTTAAATAATATGCAAACTCTGATACTGGGGGATGGGAGGAGACTGTAGGTCATTTTTAGTGCTGTGATTGGACCTGCATAAAATTTTCTTTTTTCCTAAGTCAGTGTAAATGAGTTTGATCATCAGATATACATGAAATTTTAAACTTTCTAAAATTTTGAAATTATTTCTATGTGTTAGATTGTATATCAGCATAAAAGAGAAGGTAGAAAATGGAGGCCCCACTAAAACTGTGGCTGCTGGAGACAAGCTATGGTACTCTGTTACAGTTTCTCAGCACGACACCGCTCTTCCCTGGGGTCACTGTGCTCTTACGACACCCATTTCAATCACAATATTTTGTTACCAGGCTTAGCAGAATTCAAGGCATTTTTGAGTTTATTCTCAACTAATAGAAATATATTTATCTGTGGTATTCTATAGGTGGAATAATTTTGGTTAAACATTTGTGGTATTTGCTCCAGTCTTTGTTTTCAAGACTTGAAAACTAGTAAATTATTAGTTAAACCAGTTCAAAATTCAAATGGATTTAGACATTTGAGCCACAATAAGACTGAGTTGGGTTCCTTCCCATCCTGTGCAAATATTAATAACTAAGAACTCTAAAAACCATCATTGGTTTGTCACAACCGATCACACTGTTCTTCAAGCCAACCTTATAACTCACATTAACTTGAAAGGTAGGTGATATTTTATTATCGTCTGATACAAAAGGAGAAACATTTTTATCACAGAGCCGAGCTTTCCCATGGCTAGGTGGGTCTTTGCATCAATACATAGTAAGCACATAGGGCCTTTCTTCTAGACTGATCTACAGTGTAGACGTGGCAGGTCTGCCTGGGGCACTGGTGGGTAGAAGGGACATCATGAGCTTGTCCTTCCGAGAGAAGCATTGTTAAGAAAAGATGTATATATTTGTATACAAGTATTATCTAAATCCTCTGAGCAACCTTAAAAAGAAAATCAAGTTATCCTCATTTTATGGTGAAATCATAATTCAGTTAGATGAAGGAAGAGCCTGTCTTCTCACCGCAGGCTTTTTGTATTCACCTTTTTCAGTATGAGCTAGGTGTTGGTTTGGGTGGTTTGAGTAGAAATGGGAACAGCATCTTTCTATTGCCAAAGGCTATCTAGTTTAAGGAATGCTGGGGATGTTTCATGGTTGCACACTATCCTCTAACCCACCTCCCCATTGCCTCTGCTTAAACACACAGCTGCTTCCTCCCAGTTCCTCTGCAAACCCTCCCCACTCTTGGTCAGACCCAGCATAAGGGAACTTTTTTAAAGGTTGTTTGTTTTTATGTGGCATACCTGTCATTTTTATCATCATGATTTTTAAGTCCTCAATCGTGTTGGAAGTAGAGTTGATTTTGCCACTGCACTGAACTGAGAGGATAGAACTGGGGAGTTCTGAGTCCTCACAGGAGCATCTGTCCTGCCTAATCTTAAGTACTACATTCTCATCAAGACAATTACATCAATAATGTGAATTACTTTTATTTACTTATGTTTTGCTGTGATAACTAACCAGATAGGAACACTGTGATATTTAGATTAAAACAACTTTTTGAAAAATGGCTTAATAGAAGAAGCATAGCCAATTTAGAACTTCTTTAATTAAGTTATAAAAAGTAAATGACTACCTCTAAATTTTGTATTTTTATCTAAACAATAGTGAGGACACACTACTGCCAGATGCCATTTTTATTACTTGGGATTTTAACTTAGAAAACTTACTCCACTCCATGGCAGAGGTGCACACCAACAGCTATCATGCTTATTAGGGCTAATATGAAATGTTTCATATATAATATGTGTCCACTATTAAATATTTATCTTAAAATTTCCCTTTTCATTCATTTTCTCTTAAGTTATTATGTTGTGGTCTGTTTACTACAGGGCTTCCCCACACAGTCCATCCTAACCCTCATCCTTCCACATCCGCAGTGCTGGGCTACAGGAAAGCAGCACCGCACACAGTTCATTTCCCTAAGTTAAAGTATTACCTGAACTACAGTATATTGACTGTATCTTTTCTGGTGTAGACTAAGTCTCTGGTTTTTTTAGTTAGGTTTTTATTACTGCAAACTCTGGCATTAACTAACATCCAGAGCCATAATATTGGTGGGAAGTCTATAAAGATATATAAAATTCTTCCTGTTCTCAAAGAAAATGTAAAGACGCTGTAATAAAAGTTCTACTTTTGAGAGCCCAGTGCCCTCAAATCTCCATGCTGGCCTATTCTGCACTGCCTTTCACACTTCAAACCCCTGCAGTTACTTAAGTCATTGAATATTCCAGTTTGCTGCAGAGTGTAGCCCACTTCTTGGAGAATTTTTTTAATTATTTTTATTTTGTGTGCATTGGTGTTTCGTATATCCACGTGAGGGTGTCGTGTCCCCTAGAACTGAACTTACAGACAGCTCTTAACCACTGAGCCGTCTCTGTGATTTGTTTCCTAAGAGATGTCACTCAGCTTGTCCCGTTTATATTTAGTTTTCAAATATAAGTGGGGAAGCAAACTAATCTCTAAGTATTGGATTCCAGTTGCAGACCATGGACCAAAGGGGATTGTTTGCTTTGGGCGCTCTCCTTTAAATCCAGCTCTACTGCTGTATCCATGTTCCAGATACGATTTGACAGTTTGAAACATACCTTTAGTCAAAGGATTAAAGTTTTATCAACATAATTAAGATTTTCTTAAGTGAATTTATGTAGTGGTTAAAAAAAAGCTAGGTAAAGTAGTAGCCGATACTAGTAGCAGGGAGATTAGAAATGCAAAATGGGTTTCTTGTATTATCTTGACTTTTCTTCTGAAAAGGAAGCCAAGCATAAGAAATTTCACAGACATAATTCATAATTTGCAAATTATATTTATCAGAATCAGTAGAAACAATGTCAAATTTTAAGTTTTTTTTTTAAGAGTGCAGTGTAATTACTTGTCTTTTTATGAAATGTCTGTCTTGGTATAACACTGGAATTAGCATTTTTACCGTTTTGCATTTATTTCAGTGGGAACTTTGAAGAAGTTTACTCGTTTGTGTAGGTAGAATTAGGAAGGCATCAGTGATGTAGAACCCTAACAGTTATTGTGCATACAGTGTTTTAGTGGCTGTTGATTCTCTGTGTTGTTACATTTTATAACTCACATACCTACAATACTTTACTATTAATTTATAATTGATTATTTATATTGGATGTCCATATTTAGTATTAGCCCAGCCCGATTAAATTTATCTAACTGAACTTTGATACCAATAGCCCATTATGTTACACTTTTAAAATAGCATTTATAACTATAAAACTTTTACTTTATAAAGCATTTGTTATAAAAAAAATTGCCAAAAACCATTACAATTTCTATGCATTGTGAGATAATGGAGTGACTTCTGAGGTTTGCATGTTCTGAGGATGCTCATTCATGGTGTTTATGACATTGCTATGGAATCATTAACCATCACTGCTATCACTTCCTATAGTTAGGCTGTGCCGCCCTTGTGTGTGTCTGTGTGTGTGTGTGTGTGTGTGTGAGAGAGAGAGAGAGAGAGAGAGAGAGAGAGAGAGAGAGAGAGAGAGAGAGAGACTTGAGAAAGTAAGTACTTCTTCTGAGCCAGCACTTAGTGGCCTCTACAGAAGGAAATGCAGTTGTCATGCAGTGCCAAACTATTACTTCATGTGGAGAATTTTCTGTTTCTTTTAGACTTGAGCGTTTTTGCAGACAAAATAAAGTCCAGTAGACTGACAGTTGAGCAGCACTGTCTCCTGACTTAGATATTTTAGGTTGGATGGTGTAGCAGCAAAAGCCTGTGAGGCACACACGTTATGTAGCTGGTCAGCGTGGCTTGCGATTAGAATTGCATCTATAAGAATAACTAGTAATTTCAGAGTTGGAGAGATGACTCAGTGATTAAGAGCATGTACTGTTCCTCCAAAGGACCCGAGTTCGATTCCGAGCTACTACATTGGGTATCTGTAATTCTACCTCCAGGCCAAAATGTCTGCACATAACACATAATTTAAAATAGTAAAATATGAAATTTAAAAAGAATAATGATTTAATACAGTTCCTAATATCAACTTTTGTGGAGTATATTTGGTATGTCCATCAGGTCTTTCATATCTGTCTGTCTGGTTCAGTTCCTAGTATTTCCTACTTGCCCCAGCAGTTCTACACGCTCTCTGATGACAGGAAGAATGCTGCTTCAACACATTAGCTCTGTCAAAATTCAACATGGGGAAAATATCATTACAATCTTATTTAGTCTCCTCCGGTGGAGGTTAAGCTATCATAAAGAACCTTTCACACAGCATGACAACATCCCCCAGTTAGTACAGGGTCTCCTCCTGTCCATTCTGTAACATGAGGGCCTGCTTGTCTGGGTTTCTGTTCTGCCCAATTCCCGCAGCCGTTTAGCCCCAAAGAAAATCACACAAAGAGTCTGCATTAATTATAAACTGATTTGCCCATTAGCTCAGGCTTCTTATTAACTCTTTTAACTCATATCTACCCATTATTCTTATCTATGTTAGCCACGTGGCTCAGTACCTTTTTCAGCTTCTTCGGTGGTCTGGGCGGGACTGGGAAAGAACTTCCTTCTTCCCAGAATACTCCTGTTCTCATTGCCCCACCTTTACATCCTGTCTGGTTGTCCCGCCTATACTTCCTGCCTGGCCAATCAGCATTTATTTAAAACATGATTGACAGAATACAGACAATTCTCCCACACCAATTCTGTAGATAATAATTATAAGATTCCTCCAATGAAGGATAATCTCCTGAATTAGATAGAGGCTTTTGTGTGACTGTCAGAGTCATAATGACAGCCAGTGCTGTATTTGGACACATTGGTGCTGAAATTGCTGATTTAATTCTAACATTCTTAAAACTAATTCCGCAAGGCTCGTGTCACTTCTTTGCTTAGAGTAGTGGCTCTTAACCTGTGGGTCATGACCCCTTTGGGGGGTTTGAGTGACCCTCTTACAGGGGTTGCATATCAGATATTTACATTTTAGTTCATTTCAGTAGCAAAATTACAGTTATGAAATAGCAATAAAAATAATTTTGCATAGGGGGTCACCACAGCATGAGGAACTATATTAGAGGGTCACAGCAGTAGGAAGGTGGAAAACCATTGAGCATTCCTGCCAGAATATGCTCTAAATGTCTGCTCCCCCATGAGGTGATGGAGCAATAAGAAGCTGAGTTCTGCATGGTGTGGAGCAGCACTGCTGTCATCCAGCCCCAGAGCTACACCGGAGCATTTCTTGTTTTCTCTATTGGGATATTTCAGACACCAAAGAATATAGCATGGTAGCTTCCAGTGATGATGTCTCTCTACGTTAACAGTGGGCATGTGTTTGAATCCTGCTCTCGGATTTATTTTCTTCCCTTGGGTCTTCCCTTGGGTTTTGAATCTCTCTCTCTCTGTCCAAGGCCTTTCTGTCTAGAGCAACTTTTTGAACAAATAGTATATATGCTTGGTAGGTTTTTAATTTATAATTTGTTTTTTCCCGTAATTGTGAATATACTCATTGCTAAAGTTGAACATATAGTTGCCAGATCAGCCTCATGGTAAGTGGCCATTTCCCTCTTCTGTACAGTAATGCAGACATTGAACTAAAATCCCATCGGCCTAAGGCTGTTGAAGAGAATGCCTGGCCATACTTGGTTTTTCCAGAATCAGTATGTGACCCAGCTGGCTACTACAAAGAGGAACTGGCGAGGCTTAGTGGACTGGAGGCTGTGTTCAACTTCAGTGAGGTCCTTTGTTTTGTTATAAATCATAGACGTGTGTTTACACTTCCTTTTCTTTCATCACGGAGAACTTGAAGAATAAAAAGATTTATCATTTTAGTCCCTATTGTTTAAGACAAGGCATCTGTTTGGAAATGCTATAACTGCAATTAATGCTTGGGGGCGGGTCGTGAAACCACAGAGGGTTGTGTTGGCCTTTTGAGGTGCATTTACTTACCCAGGTTGGTAGATTGTCATCTTTCTGTATGTTTTCTAGCCACTTGGCTTCTATATGATTGATGTGGAAAAAAGCACATGTGTGTCTGCCTCACTCAAGTCATATTTTAAAACTTTAAAAAAAACTGCTACAATTTTAATGGAAAAGGAGAAGAGAAGGGTGGATTAAAATGCAAGATGCTGTGTTAATGTGTCGGATGGTCCTGCCTGTCGATGTTTGTAATATAGAACTGTTTGTGATTAAGAGTATATGGTATTTTTTCACTTTTATTTCGCTGCTCACTCTTTTACACTAAGATGTTTCATCTTTATCAGCTCACTGTTTTTGCTTCACAACTGTCTGTGTACTTGTGCTTTAAATAAAACTCTAGTTTGTGTCCCAGTGATTGGTTCCATCGTGTGTATAACATTTGCATCTAATGTAGTGAGATTTTCTGTTGTTTTTTATATTTGTTGATACAGCCTAAATTTCACAGAAATGAGCAATCCATGTGTGTCAATAATATCTATACTAAGAACCTGTTTAGTCACACTGTCTTTTCTGTATTTGGGCATGATGACCAATTTTTAGCTAATAAATTACTTTCTGCAAAAATAGCTGGTTTTGTAACTCTACCAATTTAAAAAGCAGGCCACAGTTTGGGGGAGGGGAATCAAATTGTTGGCCTGATAGACTGCAGTGGCCATGGAAAGTTGCTAGTATGTAGGAAGTCAGGCACTCCATGTCTAACCATGGAGGGGACAGTCCTGGAAGAGGAAGTATTCATGTACACAGCTGTTGACACAACCTTGCAAGGTTGTACAGTTCTTTAGTAATGAATCTGTAGCTGGTTAATTCTTGGGCTTTCTGTACTCCTAGGCCTGTTTATGGAACAGAATGCTCCACAGATGAGAGTCAGCTGTCTGCTGTTTTATTTGTTTACTTATTGTGGAGGGTATACAGTGAGAGAGAGGGAGAGAGAGAAAGAGAGAGAATAGGCCTATGGTCAAAGTCAAGTGATTGTCAATATAATTTGAGACAGGATCTCTCAGTGAACCAGGATCTTAACATTTTAGCTCAATGGCCTGAGCTCTGAGCCCTCAGGATCCCTTTCCTCTGTCCTCCAGCACTACAGTTACATGTGAGCCACTGAACCAGGTTTCTACACATCCTCTTGCTTATGCAACCCCCTGTTATTTTTTCCATTTTTGAGATGATATGTAGCCTAGGCTGCCCTCAGATTTGTTACATAGCAGAAGGTAGACTTGAACAACTGACCCTCTAGAATCCACCTTTTATATATTGGGATCACATGTGTGTGCGAACACCAGGTGATATGGTGTCTGTATTGAATCCTCTGTTAGCCCTTTCTCTTTACTCCACAAAGGAACTTGATGCTTTTTAAATAAATATGGGTTATACTGATCTAAATACATAGAGGCAAGTTGGAGAAATGTTCCAGAAGTTAACAGCATTCCGCCAAAGGACCTAGGTTTGTTTCCTAGCACCCACAGAACTCATAACTACATTTATCTCCAGTCCCAGTGATCTGACACCCCTTCTGGCCTCTGCAGGCACCAGGTGCATATATGATACACAGACATACATGTAGGTAAAACACCCACACACATTAAAAAATACTTTAAAGCTGGGCATGGTTGCACACACCTTTAATCCCAGCACTTGGGAGACAGAAGCAGGCAGATGTCTGTGAGTTCAAGGCCAGCCTGGTCTACAGAGCATGAAGTAGGACAGCCAGGGCTGTGACACAGAGAAACCCTTTCTCAAAAAAAAAATAATAATTTTTTTTCTTGAATATATGTCAGGTCCTAGGTTTCCTTATTTTCAGAAAAAATGCTGTTAGTCAGATAGATTCTCCATATGTTGCTTATTACATTTAGGATGCTTGATAACATTCTTTGAACAAAATAGAAATGATTCCTTGGTGCTTAATCTCAGGCATCTTGGTTGGGTTACTAAAATTATGTAATAAAAAGTATTAGGAGTTAGAGATAGCTCAGTAGTTAAGAGTATATAATGTTCTTCCAGAGGACCTAAGGTTAGTTCCGAGCATCCATGTCAGGGGTGGCTCATGTTCAGAGGATCAGATTCCTCTAGCGTCTGAGAGCACCTGTCCATATACTCCACCCCACACACGTGTGACTAAAAGCGTTAAAAAGACCTAACACCTGAAAATAGAAAATACAACCATTTTGCTGAAATGTAAACCTACTTTATATATGAATAATTCCACCAGTCTTCCAGCTGAGTATTTCAGATGGAGGTGGGCGTCTCATTGTAACAGCCGGCAATGTGGACAGTCTAACTATAAAGGTTATGCCTGTGTTTTCTTAGTAGTTCAAGAAACATCTTTAAATATGTTTGCAAGTTGTATATTTTTGATGAATCTTATTTTGCTGTGGGAAAAAAAATATTGGGACTCAAGTTGACTCAGGTACAAGTCATAAAAATTGTTTCTATTATAAAATTTATTCATAATTATTTTTAAAAGGGATTTTATTTAACTAAAATGGTTAATATGTATAAAATAATGTTAAAGTTTTCAACACAAACGTTAAAAATGGCAAGCATTGAGAGCAAATTCATTTTTCAGTGGAAGTGAAGCCAGCATGAGTTTTATTTAACATTCTAGTGCTTATGACTGCTCAAGCGATCCAGAGCTATTGCAAGTGAGGAGCAGACAGTAGTAGACAGAGCATTGGAAAGATGACTCTCAGAGACTGCCACACAGCTAAGACTTTCTCGTAGCCTTTTTTTGGGAATGTGGGTGTTCCACCATGAATCTTCAGGGCTGGGTATTGTAGAGCAGAGAGAAAACACCTGCTTTAACGTACAGAGACTACTATTGAATCCCTAAAATAGGGGCGACAGAGGGAGGGAGATAGATTGAGATTTTGGGTCTCACTTTGCAGCCATGGCTGACCTGGAACATGCTAACAGATCAGACTGGCTTCGAACTCTGAGCTTTACCTTCCTCCACCTCCTAAGTCCTGAGATTGAAGGTGTAGATCACCTTGCCTGTGTGGACCTTAATATTTTAAAGTAAGTTGTTATTGCTTTCCACAAATATGGCAAGATCTGTTTTAAAATATCTTAATTGAATTTTTTTTAATTTTTTAAATTTGCATTAACTCCTTATGCATACATGTTTTTATCTGATAAAATCTCTTAGGAGACGTTTTGAAGAGAAAATCTTAGATCAAATGAAAAGTTTATTTTTTCCTACATGGTTCCAAACTCCTAGTGAATTTTACAATTTGCAGAAGTAATATAGTCACACTTACTTAAGGACTGGAAGTACTATGGGACTAATACAAAACATGATATGCATCCTTTAAGACTTTTTAAATGAGTTATAAAGGCAATTTAAGTTTTATTTTCTTGTTAAAATGGCATCAGACTACACATGTTAAACTTTTTTACTTTATATTCTGTGTACCTGTTTTCATACTACGGTGTATAAAAAAAGTTCGCAGTTTTTAATGAGAGCCTATAAATATGCATTATTTAATCTTTTCTCCAGTAATAAGTTTTTGGTAAATACCTTTATTATTACATAATTATTTCTTTTTTATTGATTTTATTGAGCTATACATTTTTCTCTGCTTCCCTCCCTTTCTCTTCCCTCCCCTTGAACCCTCTCCCATAGTCCTCATGCTCCTAATTTACTCAGGAGATCTTGTCTTTTTCTACTTCCCATGTAGATTAGAGCCATGTATGGCTCTCTTAGGGTCCTCATTGTTGTCTAGGTTCTCTAGGATTGTGAATTGTAGGCTGGTTTTCCTTTTTTTATGTCTAAAAGCCACTTATGAGTGAGTACATATGATAATTGTCTTTCTAGGTCAGGGTTACCTCACTCAATATAATGTTTTCTAACTCTATCCATTTGCCTGCAAATTTTAAGATACTTTTTTTTCTGCTGTGTAGTACTCCATTGTATAAATGTACCACATTTTCCTTATCCATTCTTCAGCTGAAGGACATTTAGGTTGTTTCCAGGTTCTGACTATGACAAACAATGCTTCTATAAACATGTCTTTGTGGTATGATTGAACATCCTTTGGCTATATACCCAAAAGTGGTATTGCTGCGTCTTGAGGTAGGTTGTTTACTAATTTTCT
Source organism: Ondatra zibethicus (assembly GCA_004026605.1). Taxonomy (NCBI): domain Eukaryota; kingdom Metazoa; phylum Chordata; class Mammalia; order Rodentia; family Cricetidae; genus Ondatra; species Ondatra zibethicus. The sequence continues at coordinate 22,555 of PVIU01018571.1, forward strand.
GAGAAATCGCCACGCTGATATCCAAAGCCGCTGTATCAATTTGCACTCCCACCAGCAGTGCAGAAGTGTTCCCTTTACCCCAATCCTCTCCAGCAAAAGTTGTCATCAGTGTTTTTGATCTTGGCCATTCTTACAGGTGTAAGATGGAATCTCAGAGTTGTTTTGATTTGCATTTCTCTGATGACTAAGGATGTTGAACATTTCCTTAAGTGTCTCTCAGCCATTTTAGATTCCTCTGTGGAGAGTTCTCCGTTTAGATCTGTACTTCATTTTTTCATTGGATTATTTGTTCTTTTAATGACCAATTTCTTGAGTTCTTTGTATATTTAGGAGATCAGACCTCTGTCTGATATGGAGTTGGTGAAGATCTTTTCCCATTCTATAGGCTGTCATTTTATCTTGTTGACCATGTCCTTTGCTTTACAGAAGTTTTTCAATTTCAGGAGGTCCCGTTTATTAATTGTTTTTCTCAGTGTCTGTGCTATGGGGGTTATATTTAGGAAGTGGTCTCCTGTGCCAATGCGTTCAAGTGTACTTCCCACTTTCTCTTCTATGAAGTTCAGTGTGGTTGGTTTTATGTTGAGGTCTTTGATCCATTTGGACTTGAGTTTTGTGCATAGTGATAGATACGGACCTATTTTGATTCTTCTCCATGTTGATATCCAGTTATGCCAGCACCATTTGTTGAATATGCTTTATTTTTTCCATTTTATATTTTTTGCTTCTTTGACAAAAATCAGGTACTCGTAGGTGTGTAAATTACTATCCAGGTCTCTGATGCAGTTCCGTTGGTCCTGCTGTCTGTTTCTATGCCAATACCGGGCTGTTCTCAGCAGTTTAGCTCCACAGTAGAGTTTTAAGTCAGGGATTGTGATGCCCTAGAAGTTCCTTTATTTTACAGGATTGTTTTGGCAATCCTGGGTTTTTTTCCTTTTCCATATGAAGGTGAGTACTGTTCATGCAAGGTCTGTGAAGAATTTTGCTGGGATTTGGATGACTCTGTAGACTGCTTTTGGTAAGATTGCCATTTTTACTATGTTGATTCTGCCTACCCAAGAGCATGGGATATCTTTCCACTTTCTGGTGTCTTCTTCAGTTGTTTTCTTCAAAGATTTAAAGTTCTTGTCATACAAGTCTTCCACTTGTTTGGTTAGAGTTACCCTGAGATATTTATGCTATTTGTGGCTATTGTGAAGGGTGTTGATTCTCTGATTTCTTCCCCAGCCCCTTTATCATCTGTGTACAGGAGGGCTACTGATTTTTTTGAGTTAATCTTGTATCCTGCTACATTACTGAAAGTGTTTATGAGTTGTAGAAGTTCTTTGGTAGAATTTCTGGGATTGCTTATGTAAACTATCATATCATCAGCAAATAGTGAGACTTTGACTTCTTTTCTAATTTGTATCCCCTTGATCTCCCTTTGGTGTCTTATTGCTCTGGCTAGGACCTCAAGAACTATATGGAATAAATATGGAGAGAGTGAACAACCTTGTCTTGTTCCTGATTTCAGTCTAATTGCTGGGTGTTTCTCTCGATTTAGTTTGATGTTGGCTGTTGGCTTGCTGTATATTGCCTTAATTATGTTTCGGTATGTTCCTTGTATCCTTGCTCTCTCCAAGACCTTTATCATGAAGGGATGTTGTATTTTGTCAAACGCTTTTTCGGCATCCAATGAGATGATCATGTGGTTTTCATTTTTCAGCTTGTTTATATGGTGGATTACATTGACAGATTTTTGTATGTTGAACCATCCCTGCATCTTTGGGATGAAGCTGACTTGATCGTGGTGGATGATTGTTCTGATGTGTTCTTGGATTCGATTTGTCAGCATTTTATTTAATATCTTTGCATCATTGTTCAAGAGTGAGATTGGTCTGTAATTTTCTTTCTTAGTAATGTCTTTCTGTGGTTTGGGTATCAGGGTAATTGTAGCCTCAAAAAGAGTTTGGCAATGTTCACTCTGTTTCTATTGTGTCGAATAATTTGAGGAGTATTGGTAGTAGTTCTTCTTTGAAAGTCTTGTCGAATTCTGTGGTGTGGGAGAATTGTCTGTATTCTGTCAATCATGTTTTAAATGAACGCTGATTGGCCAGACAGGCAGTATAGGCAGGAAAACCAGACAGGAAGTACAGGTGGCGCAATAAGAGCAGGAGTATTCTGGGAAGAAGGAAGCTACAGAAGAAACAGAATGTGACCTACCCCGCTGAGAAAGGTACTGAGCCATGTGGCTAACATAGATAAGGATGGTGGGTTAATATAAGGTACAAGAGCTAATAAGAAGCCTGAGCTAATGGGCCAATCAGTTTATAATCTAATGTAGACTCTGTGTGATTTTCTTTGGGACTTGCTGGCTGTGGGAACTGGACAGGACAGAAACCCTAACAAGTCCGGCCCTTCATGTTACATAATGGTGCCAACGTGTGGATAACTGCATCCACAGAAAGCCTGAGAAAGCTTGGGAAAGAATAGAGTAAAGCATGGTTTCTTGGTAGCAGCACTTTCTCGGGTCTGCTCTGCTTGCTAAAGTCAAGCAAGCGCTCTTGTCTAAGAGAGGCTTCCTGACTCAGCTTTAGCTGTAAAGCCTTGCAGCTCTTTTAAAAGGTCCTGCCACGAAACACTTAAATAGTATTGATAAAAAGCTGACCACATGCTTTTTGGTTTTTAGCCATAGCAGAAAAAAAAGCTGTTTTAAAATGCCAGCTTTCTTGGCCGTCCTGCCAGGGCAAACTCTGACTCTTTCAGGCAGGAGGTCCAACTATTACAGATCATTTGAGTGTTGTTTGTGGACACACTGCTGCAGTTTGCTTGCTGGCAGGGACCTTGTAATGCCGTAGAGTTGTGGCAATAAACATGGCTCCAGCGGTACCTCAGCCATGAGACTGAAATCTCAGAAAGCTAAGGAATGGGCTGGAAACAGTTGTCAAAAACACGGCTTTAATCCTACCCATATTGCTTAGTAAATTAAAGACTCATGTGGTCAGAAAAAGAGAGATATACAGTAAAGAGACATTCACAGACAATGCAAACCTCTAAATGGTTTACAGTGTGTTAAAAATATACGCAGGCTAAAGGTTAAAGTCGTTAAAATAAAAAAGAGAGTAATTGGGTGTGGTAGTACACACCTTTAATCCCAACACTTGGGAGGCAGAGATAGACTGACCTCTGTGAGTTCAAAGTATGGTGGCACACGCCTTTAATCCCAATGCCTGGGAGTCAGAGACAGACAGATCTCTGTGAGTTCAAGGTATGGTAGTACACACCTTTAATCCCAGCACTGGGAAGGCAGAGACAGGCAGATCTCTGTGAGTTCAAGGATAGCCTTGATTACAGAGGGAGTTCCAGGACAAAGATACACAGAGAACCTGTCTCAAAAAGCCAAAAGTTAAAAGTAAAAATAAAAGAAATAGAGTTTAAAATAAAGCCACGTAAAGATGGAAAACACACAGAGAATCTGGATACTGTATGTTATTATGTTCTCTTTGAATTGTTTGAACTGAGGAAGGAGCAACAGCTGCTAAAAGATATTTGCTTATAAATGCTGCTGAATTAATCCCAGATGGGTATTTTGAAAATACCTTGACTTCAAAATTAAAGTCAAAAGATACGTTACTTTGGAGAAGAGATTTTGCTTTTGTTTCCACAGGAAACGAGAGGCTGTGCATTCATTCTGAGTTAAGAAAAATCAGGTTTGGTCAAGGAAGACCACATGAGAAATCTCCAGTAGGAACAGATGACCCAAATGTCAGAGTTCTACATCCGGAACAGATTTAAGATGCTGCCTGATATGATCAAGCGTCACAGGATACTCCAGTCAGGACATGATCATAATTCTAAATTTTATTTAGGTTCCCATAAGATTATCAGCACCCGGGCTGGAGAGTGGCTCAGAGGTTAAGAACACTGATTTTTCTTCCAGAGGTCCTGAGTTCAATTCCCGGCAACCACATGGTGGCTCACAACCATCTGTAAAGAAGTCTGGTGCCCTCTTCTGGCCTGCAGGCACACATGCAGACAGAGCACTGTAAACAAAATAAATAAATCTTTAAAAAAAAAAAAGATTATCAGCACCCCCACCCAGCCGGAAGTAGGCTGGAATACTATGCCCACATTCCCAAAAAATGGACTCTGGATAGTTTCCTTCGTTTAAAAAGAAAAAGAAAAAAGAGGGGGAAGTGGTGCAGGAGAATTGTCTGTATTCTGTCAACATGTTTTAAATAAATGCTGATTGGCCAGGACGGAAGTATAGGCGGGAAAACCAGACAGGAAGTACAGGTGGTGCAATAAGAGCAGGAGTATTCTGGGAAGAAAGAAGCTCTTTCCCCACTCCTGTCCAGACCACAAAGGAAGCAGGATGTGACCTACCCTGCTGAGAAAGGTACCGAGCAATGTGGCTAACATAGATAAGGATAATGGGTTAATATAAGGTACAAGAGCTAATAAGAAGCCTGAGCTAATGGGCCAATCAGTTTATAATCTAATATAGACTCTGTGTGATTTTCTTTGGGACTTGCTGGCTGTGGGAACTGAACAGGACAGAAACCCTAATAAGCCCAGCCCTTCATGTTATAATTCTGAGCTAAAACCTTCTGGTCCTGGGCTTTTTTTGGTTGGGAGACGTCTGATGACTATTTCTATTTCTTCAGTAGTCATAGGTCTGTTTAATTTGTTTATCTGGTATTGACTGAATTTTGGTAAGTAATATTTATCCAGGAAGTTGTCCTTAAGTTTTTCAATTTTGTGGAGTACAGGTTTTCAAAATATAACCTAATGACTCTCTGGATAGCCTCCATGTCTGTTGTTATGTCCCCCTTTTCATTTCTGATTTTGTTAATCTCTCTGCCTTTTAGTTAGTTTGGATAGAGGTTTATCTATTTTGTTGATTTTCTCGAAGAACCAACACTTTGGCTCATTGATTCTTTGTATTGTTTTCTTTGTTTGTATTTTGTTGATTTCAGCTCTCAATTTGATTATTTGCTGCCATCTAGTCCTCCTGGGTGAGTTTGCTTCTTTTTGTTCTATAGCTTTTAGGTGTTCTGTTAATTCACTAGTGTGGGATTTTTCCCAGCTTCTTTAGGTAGGCATTTAGTGCTATGAACTTTCCTCTTAACACTGCTTTCATTGTGTCCCATAAATTTGGGTACATTTTGTGGTCATTTTCATTGAATTTTAGGAAGTCGTTAATTTCTCCCTTTATTTCTTCCTTGACCCAATGATGCTTCAGGTGAGCATTGTTTAATTTCCATGTGTTTGTGGGCTTTCTGAAATTAGTGTTAGTGTTGAATTCTAGTTTTAAGCCATAGTCATCCAATAAGATACATGGGGTTATTAGGATGTTTTGTGCCTGTTGAGGTTTACTTTGTTACCGAGTATGTGGTCTGTTTTTGAGAAGGTTCCATGAGGTGCTGAGAAGAAGGTATATTCTCTTATTTTGGGGTGGAATGTTCTATAGATGTCTGTTAAGTCCATTTGAGATATATCACCTGTTAGTTTCCTTGTTTCTATGTTAATTTTCTGTCTGGCAGACCTGTCCAATATTGAGAGTGGAGTGTTGAAGTCTCCCACTATTAGTGTGTGGGGTTTAATGTGTGATTTAAGCTTTAGTAGTGTTCCTTTTACATATGAGGATCCCCTTGTATTGGGCGCATAGAGGTTCAGGATTGAGATTTCCTTATGATGGATTTTTCCTGTGACTGATATGAAATGTTCTTTTTTGTCTCTTTTGATTGATTTTAGTTTAAAGTTTATTTTGTTAGATATTAGGATAGCTACACCAGCTTGCTTCTTAGGTCCATTTAATTGGAAAAATTTTTCCCAACCCTTTACTCTGAGGCCATGTCTGTCTTAGAGATTGAGATGTTTTCCTTGTATGCATCAGAAGAATGGATTCTGATTTCGTATCAAATCTGTTAGCCCATGTCTTTTTATAGTTGAATTGAGTCCATTTATATTAAGGGATATTAATAACCAATGATTCCTAGTTCCTGTTGTTTCAGTTTTTGTTGCTGGTGATGTTATTGTGTGTGTTTTTCCCTTCTTTGGGATTTGCTGCTGTGAGATCATCTATTGTCTGTGTTTTTGTTGATGCAGCCAACATCCTTGGGTTGGAGTTTTCCTTCTAGTACTTTGTGTACGGCTGGGTTTGTGGCTAGGTATTGGTTAAATCTGGTTCTGTCAAGGAATATCTTGTTTTGTCCTTCTATGGTGATTGAAAGTTTTGCCGGGTATAGTAGTCTAGGCTTGCATCCGTGGTCTCTTAATGTCTGCATAACACTTGACCAGGACTTTCTTGCTTTCATTGTTTCCATTGAGAAATCAGGTGTCATTCTGATAGGTCTACCTTTATGTGTGACTTGGCCTTTTTCCTTTGCAGCTCTTAATATTTTTTTCTTTATTCTATATGTTTAGGGTTTTGATTATTATGTGACAGGGGACTTTTTTTTTCATCCAGTGTGTTTGGTGTTCTGTAAGCTTCTTGTGTCTTGTCAGGTATATCTTTCTTTAGGTTGGGATTTTGTTAAATATATTTTCAGTGCTTTTGAGTTAGATTTCTTTTCTTTCCTCTATTCCTATTCTTAGGTTTGATCTTTTCATGGTATCCCATATTTCCTCAATATTTTGTGTTAAGCTTTTGTTAGTTTTAATGTTTTGTTTGACCGATGAGTCTGTTTCCTCTATTGTATCTTTTGCACTTGAGATTCTCTCTTCCATCTTCTCTTGTAATCTGCTGTTTATACTTGCATTTGTGGTTCCTGATCATTTTCTCATGGTTTCTTTTTCTGTAATTTGCTTGGCTTGTGTTTTCTTTCTTGTTTCTATTTCAGTTTTCATGTCTTGAATAGTTTCTTTCATATGTTTGATTGCTTTTTCTTGGCTTTCTTTAAGGGATTTATTGGTGTTTTCCAATTTTTTGTTTGTCTTTTCCTCCATTTCTTTAAAAGAATTTCTCATTTCCTCTTTAAGGGCCTCAAACGTTCTCATAAAGTTATTTTTAGATCATTTTCTTCTGCTTCATCTATATTTGGTTATTCTAGTCTTGCTGTTTTGGGGTCACTAGTTTTTACTGGGGTCGTGTTGCTCTTTGTGATATTGCATGTGTTCTTACCTTGTCAGCCCATCTTTTCCTCTGAGTGGTGTAGTCGGGGCTGTCTGTGACTCTGGTGATCAACCTTCCAGGTGCCAGTGGAGCCAAGGCTCAGGTGGTTTCTCCTCATGGTGCAGTCAGGGCCACAGTTCCAGTCAACCCACTGGTCACTCCTTGTTCCTGGAGGTTGCTCAGTGCTCTCGGGGTTTGCTCTGCAATAACAGGGTTCGTTTAGGCCTGCTCCCATGGAGATTGCTTACTTGGGGCTCTTTCTGCTGAGGTTGCTGCCTTGGGCCTGCTCTGGCAGAGGTGGCTTGCTCAGGCCTGCTCTGGCAGAGGCTGCTGGCTTAAACCTGCTCCAGCAGATGTTGCTGCCTCAGGTCTGCTACCTCAGAGGTCGCTAATTCATACCCCATCCATCAGAGGTCTCTGGTTCGGGCTTGTTCCCTCATCATTGGCTCTCTTGTACCTGCTCCTGGTCCTACAGAGCTCTCTGAGTTGGGACTGCTCCCTTGGTGGTTGCTTCCTTGTACCTGCTTGTGTGGAGTTTGCTGCCTCAGGTCTGTTCCCATAGATGTTCCTGGCCTGGGCCTGCTCCTGTGGAGATCCCTGGTTTGGACCTTGTCCCACAAAGATCTCTGGCTTAGGCCTATTCCCTCAGAGGTCCCAGACTCATGAACATACAGATGTCTCTGGCTTTGGCCTACTCCCTCAGTGGTCCTTGTACCTGCTCCTGTGGAGTTCGCTGCCTCAGGCCTATTCCAGCAGAGGCTGGCTCAGACCTGTTTCTGTAGATACCCCTGGTCTGAGCGTGCTCCTGCGGAGTTACCTGGCTTGGGCCCAGTCCTGCAAAGGTCTCTAGCTCTGGTCTACTCCCCCCAAGGTCCCAGACTCCTGCCCAGGTCACAGAAGTCTCTGGTACACACCCTTGGAGGTGCCAGACTTGCACCTGGGCCAGCAGAAACTGCTTTGGCACATACTTATTTCTACACTTAGTTAAAAAGGTTCAATGAAAGTATGAGTGCCGATATCATGGAACACTGCCAATAATGCATATTCTTCCCCATATTCTACTGTATTTAGGTGCATACATTTTTTAAGTTTTTGACAGTTTGTTAAGTGAAATCCATCTTGTTTTCATTCTGGTGTCTGGCTGTTATTAATGTGTTTCAGTATTTGTGTTTCTTCTGTGAATAATTGTCTGTCATTCTGAGGCCATTTTCTAGTGAGTTATCTTTTTCTCATTGATTTCTAGAAGCTCTTCCTAAATCCCCATTGTATAAGTATTTTACACATTGTATAAGTATTGTCTACTGTTTGACTTACTGCCTTTTAAGATTCCTTCATTGATGATGTCTGATCTGCTCATCTGTTTTTGTACCTTGTGAGTTATGTCACGCTGACAAAGACTTTACTTCTCACTCCCCAAATTACCCAAATCTTCTCATTTAAAAAAAATAATCTTTAAAAAAAGAATCATTTAGAAATGTGTGTGTGTTAAAATATGAGTCAGTTTGTTTATTTTTCTGATAGCCAATTAATTGGAATAAATTGCTTCTTGAAGAGCCTAGCCTTTGTCCTGCAGTAAGAATTTGAGTCTTGGCCCGGCGGTGGTGGCGCACGCCTTTAATCCCAGCACTCGGGAGGCAGAGGCAGGCATCTCTGTGAGTTCGAGGCCAGCCTGGTCTACAAGAGCTAGTTCCAGGACAGGCTCCAAAAGCTACAAAGAAACCCTGTCTCAAAAAAAAAAAAATGAGTCTTTATTGTGTGCCCAGTGTATATCTACACCAAATACTGTTTGTTTACTAATAAGTGACAGCTTATCACAGCTCTTCTTTTAATTTTTGGGCTTTTGTCTGTTATTTTTCAAAACAGGGTCTCTGTGGGCTCTGACTGTCCTGGACCTTGCTGTCGATCAAGCTGGCCTTGAACTCACAGAGATCTGCCTGCCTCTGACTCCCTAGTGCTCAGATTAAAGGTGTCCACCACCACCCAGCATGGTTTATCACATTCTTGTAGCACATCTTGGGGCCAGGCCTCCCACTATTGTTTTTATAACTGCCTTTTAAAAATTTATTTACCGCCGGGCAGTGGTGGCGCACGCCTTTAATCCCAGTACTCGGGAGGCAGAGGCAGGTGGATCTCTGTGAGTTCGAGGCCAGCCTGGTCTACAAGAGCTAGTTCCAGGACAGGCTCCAAAGCCACAGAGAAACCCTGTCTCGAACCAAAAAAAAAAAAATTTATTTACCAAAAAAACTCATATATTCTTTCTACTAAGCTTTAGAATTAGCCCGTCCAGTATCCAAAAAGAGGATTTAGGTTAGAATTATAGTGAATTAAAGATTACCTGAGTAATACCTAATTGGCCCCTCCCATCCATATTTATAGTATGTAACTCTTTAACCAGGAGGAGTTTTTGATTTTAAGGAGTCTTGGATGGTTTTCTTATTGAATTACACAGAAATAAAAAGCACAGATCATTTTTCTAATGCAGACATTATTACAACTCTCTCCCAGAGGAAAAAAGAACATTACCTGAATCCAGAAGTTTCTCTTTTGCTCTCCCTGTTGTTACCTCCCAGGCTACTACTCTATGACCATGGAGTCATTTTATGTTTTTTAATTACTTGAGTGGCCTTTTCAGTATACCCTGTCATGTGCCTTCCTTTTCTTAATGTTTGTGGGATTCACTCATGCTTTGCACATAATTTATTTCTCACTACTGTTATATGATAATTTATTGTTAAATGTTTTGTAATTTCACATGCAGTTGGTATTTTATGGACAAAGGACAGCCTCCAGTTTTGAACTATTTATTATACTGTTAGACTTTCTTAAACATTCATCTGTGCATTTTTATATATATGCATACACTTATGTTTGGTGTGTATATCCCTTCTGGGGATATTGAATCTGCTGTTCAACACTAGCAGATATGGTAAATTTGTTTCAAAAGTGACCACAGTTGTATTCTTGCACCAGCAAAGTGTTCCTTATTAACATCTGATATTTCTTCATTGAAGATGTTTTGTTCAGTGAATTTTAATGTAGGATTTGTAGAATATTACTAGATTTTTATGAGGCTCATTAAAGACTTGTCCTTTTATGTGTGTGTGTATGTGTGTGGTACTGGGGTGTAGTTCCCTCAGAAGTCATTGGACCCCTGGAACTGAAGTTACAGATGGTTGTGAGCTGTCTGATGGGTGCTGGGAACAGAACCTGGGTCCTCTGCAGGCACAGTCAGTGCTCTGCATTGATGATGCATCAAACGAGCCCCCAATGTTGCCCATTTTTCATGGTACTTGTCTTTTCCCATTATGTGTCTTCTCTTTTTCACCTCTTAATGATGCAGTTTTTTGTTTGTTTTTTTAGTGTTTGCTCTTAGTTTTTATGGATCCAGATCCTCAGGCTTTTACTTGTGTATGAATTTGTTATACTATTTAAAAATATTTGTCTGCTCCAAGGTCATAGAGCTGATTTCTTATGGTTTTATTGTGTTCTGACTTTTGAGCCAAGGTCTCGTGTACCAGGCTGCCTTGAACTCATTTGGGATGGATGGTTTCATTGTTTTTGTTTATGGTGTGAGCATATGGTGAGCATCTAGCTGCTCCTGTACCAGCTGTTCTAAAGCCTGCAGTTTCTCTTAAGTCAAAGGCCATTGTTTAACCCATATTGGTTTCTCAGTTAACCCTTTTAAGGATAGAGCCATTGGTACCTCTAAAGGTTTGCTAGTTGCTTGGTGATCTTGTACAGCCTGAATGGCTGGTGACCTTTGTTTAAAATACCTTATAATATCCTTCCCAGAAACATGAGTTTTTGGGACTTCAGGAATGTTAATCTGGGTATTCCATTGCTGCAATAGGTCATGACCAGATATTCACTGCAATATTAGCTATATACGGCCTCAGCCTTCCTTTCTGTCCTTGTGGCCCTATGTATTCAACCCATCTCATGCTTTGTTTAACTTGAGATATGGTTCCAATTCCTAGGAATTGAACATCTGCCTCTTGAAGATGCCAGTTTGGAAGCCAAGATTCTGGAGTAATGATCGTCATGTCTGCATCCATGTCTAGTAATCCCTCAATTACCTTCTTATTTATATGCATTCTTAGATTTGGTGTGTATCACTTACAGAAGTCTTTCAAAATATACGTTTCCTATTTCCTAATGGAGTTTTTGATTCATCCTCCATGTCTATTCAGTCATCCAGAACAGTATGGTTTGTTTGTTTTTTTTTACAGTAGGCACTGAATTTTTTAATTTTCCTGGTGAGACATGTTCTCCAAAGTGACTGGGGATGGCTGGACCATGTTTGACATGGGGACCTGCGAGAGGCTCCCCAAGAAGTTTCCTGATGGTATTGGGTTGCCTTGTCTCTCTTTTGTTGATCCAGATTCAGTTAGAGCACATGCTGTGCTTCCAGAGGACCCAGGTTCAGTTCGCAGCACCTAGCTTGTAGCTACTTTTCTTACTGAACATTAGTCCAAGGAAATTTGGAGAAACAGGATGTCTTTAACATGATAAAGGGTTGTCTAAACTGTTTTTACTGAGATTGTGTCATTACAATACTTGATACCATTGCTTCTGTGGCCAGAACATGCCATCAAACTCGTGTCTAGAGCCTGGATCTACCTCTTGCTAGCTCGTGGTTTCAGCAGTACACTTCTTGCACAGTGATTGTTCCTTGGTAAATATCTGATGAGTGTATGAGCCATTTCCTTGTCTGTAAAACAGGTGTAATTGTGTGCTTGTTTACTGATTACACACAGGTTTAAAATTGGCACATAATAGGCTTCCATTGATGTTAAGTGTGTGACCCAGGCTTTTTCTTTTGGGCCACCAACCAGCTCCCAAATCATGACACAAAGACTTCTTATTAGCTATGAATGCTTGGCCTAGCTTAGGCTTGTTTCTGGCTAGCTCTTTAAACTTAAATTAACCTGTCTCTGTATCTACCTTTTGCCTCGGAGGTTCTTTTCTTCCTTCTGTATATCTTACTGTAACTGCTTCTTGTGTCTGCAGCCTGGTGGCTGCCTGGCTCCTAACCCTGGATGTCTCCCTTGTTCTCTCCTCCTTTCTTGTTCTTCTTACTCTCGCGAGTCTAGATTTCTCCTCTTGTTTATTCTCTTTGCCTGTCAACTCTACCTATCCTTTTCCTGCCTCATTATTGGCCATTCAGCTCTTTATTAGATCAGTCAGGTGTGTTAGGCAGGCAAGGTGAAACAGCAACACCTCTTTTCTTAATTAAACAAATGCAGCAGAAACAAATGTAACACAGCTTTACACAGTCAAAGTAATATTCTGCAGTATAATCTTTGTCTAATTAAAATAATATTGCACAGCAGGTGTGATAATAACTTTTACATAAATCTTATTAATGTCAAGGAAGTCCTGTAAATACTGAAGTTAGGTAGGTTTGTAGAAGAGGTGAGAAAACTAAGGTGCTTCAAACAACATGTGCTTGGTGTTTCTTGTCCTTCTCAATACCCGTGCTTGGTAAACCAGTTTGTGCCTTCCATAGTGTGGGCAGGATCAATCTGTCAAAGGTGATGTCATCATTCTAAGGAGCATAGAAACCAACACTATCCAAGCACAGGGAATGAGAAGGCAGATATGAACATCAAAAAAGAGGCCCAAATATTCAGAAGTGATGTCGAAATTGACAAGAGTGTATTGAGGGCCTAGAGAGATGGTTCAGTGGTCAGGAGCCCTGGTTGCTCTTTAGAGGACCCCACTTTGATTCCCAGCTCCCACATGGCAACTCGCAGCCATCTGTAACTCCAATACTGGGGGAATTCGATGCCCTCTTCTGGCCTCCATGGGCACCAGGCATGCACATGGTACAAAGATATACATGCAGATAAAACACCCATACACATAAAGATAAACAACTTTTAAGTATGTTGATTAACTTAAGGGAATTTCTCAGCTTTGTTGTGGGTGGGGGTGTGCCAGAGGATTCTGGGTCCCCAGGGTGCTTGGAGTAAGAGTGGGCACCATGAAAACCAAGTTGAAGTGAAACCAACTCGTGGACTACACTAGCTTATCATTTTACCGTCTCACTGATACCTAGCCAGTTTCTGTTTGAATATACATTCCTCAGAGGGACACTTGGTTTTACCAGACTCCAGAGTGTAAGGAAAAGCCAGCTAATGGTTATGGATTTGGTTTTCTTTTTGGCAATTTAAACTGTTTTTCTGAAACTCTTCTGAAAGTGAGCCTACCCTGAGTATTCTTCCTTTTCTTAATATTGTTTCCATTTGATCTTCCATTCTGATTTAAAACTAGTTGAAAGTTTATGTAATCAAGGCTTAAATCAGCTTAGCTTTCCCTCATGTGTCCGTGTGCGTGGGTGTGGGGTGTCAGTGTGCATGCATCGTTACTTCTAGGAAGGGGTTAAGAGGATTGTAGCTCCCCATAATTCAAGGCTGATCCTGATGGCATACAAGAAATTTGAAGCTGTGTATTAACAGAGAGATGACGAGCCTTTATGTGAAGATGATTAACCTTACTCCCTTTCTTGTGAACTTCCCCCTTTCCTGTGATGTTCCTCCTTCCAGGAAATCTTTTTTAATTTTCCTACTTCTTTCTCATTTTTTTGCTGCTGTTAATAGAAATGCAATATTTTCTAGTGAAAATTTTAGAATCTGTTAGTATTAATTCCATCCTATTATTGAAATGTTTGCCAGTGTCAGCTAGTGAACATGGCAAAATGATCAGGGTTAGATACAAGACATGGATTCTTGTACAAGTAAACAGTTTTGTAGACTGGGTCTAACTGTATAACTCTGGCTCTCTTGTACCTCACTATTAGACCAGTCCATAGAGAGTACTAGGATTGGAGGTGTGCCCCACCACACCTGGCTAGAAATTTCACTTCTTAGGTGTCTTTTTGGAGTTCTTTTTAATTTAATATCATCCCAGAATGAAGCTCACTAAGAAGAGAATGGCAAATTATTATAATGTTTCTGTTGTTTTTGTTTCTAGCTTATTCTACTAAACTCAACAAATTTCCTGTATTTAATATTAATGATGACTTGAATGATCTGTGTACCAGTGCAGTGAGCCCAAACACCACCAAAGCCACGAGGTACGCCCTAAATGTGTGGCGCTACTGGTGCATGACCAACGGGCTCAAAGACCACACGGACATCACCAAGGTAAGGGATGCGTGAGTTTGCTAATTCTTTTGGCTGACTTCACTGAGCTTCCAAGTGCCAGGCACCCTGCTAAGTGCTGTGGGAAACACTCATGAAAGAACATGAAATACAAAGAAAATTGTCCACAGAACCAAATAGAATTTAGAAAGTGTTTAATGAGTATATATTTGTTAAAGTATAAAGAAAAGTAAGCCGTATTTCCAGGCAAAGGTAAGAGTTGTTACAATTAGAAGATGAGACCAGTACAGAAAGAGCAAAATGTACAGGGCAGAGCCATCTGCTCCAATATGGCCAGACCAAAAAACCAGATATTGATGATTCTTAAGTGACAAGCTCGGAGTTTTGTAAACTCTGGGAAATCATTGAAGTTGCTTGGTTTTCCATACTGCAGGGTCTGATTGTAAGAGCTGTAGGTATAGATATAGTGTAGGATCAGGCATAAAAGAATCCACTACAGTTTATTTTTTAGCAGAAAGGAACATTAAAAGTGGTATTTTAGAAAAACTAATTGAAAGTTATGAACAAAACAGTTATTTAGTATTCTTGGTCCCCAGACTCCCCCTTTACAAACTGAGCTCTGAAGGGCTCCTCCAACTTCAAGTGTTTGAGATTTGTGAATAGTAGGGGACATGGGTACAGCAGTTCTAAGCCAACTGATTATATCCATTAGGCAGCTGGGATTGTGAGGTTTAAAATGGTGGAAATGATGAGCTGGAAGCATAGATTTAAAGGTCTCAAAGATGGAGGCCATTAGCTGAAGCCCAAAGGCAAGTAAGATTTCAGAGTTTGGGTGATGTGTTTAAGGAGTCAATAAAAGCTGAAATAGAAAAGCTGGTTTCCTCTTTCTGGCAGCGTGCGTGTTAAGTAGAGTAAGAGGCTTTTCTGTTTCATGTGAAGATGGGGAGCACCCTGGGGGTGAGGGCAGAAGAAAGGACAGTGGACAAGCTCACCAGTGAGTAAGTTTCCTTTTGAGGGCAAAACCAGGAGTCCCGGAGGGAAGAGGCAGCAGGACATCTGAGAACCTTTGGCTAGAGGAGAAACCTTTGGGTTCCTGAAAAGTTCTAGTGAGATGGCTCATTTGGAAAGTGCTCGCCATGAAGTTCTAGTGAGATGGCTCATTTGGAAAGTGCTTGCCATGAAAGCCCGAGGAGCTGAATAAGGAGCCCCAGCGTCCACACTGCAAACAGCTGGCATGGTGGGCACCCAGAGTTCAGAGGCAGTCCTTGGAGCTGGGGTCAGTGAGAGACCCTGCCTCAAAAGTAAGATGGAGAAGTAATGAGGAAGATACCTGATGTCTACCTATGGCCTCCACATACATGCACAATCTCATGTATGTGTACACGCATACACCAGAGACAGAGAGAGAGTGATTGGTTGAGTGCATTATTCTTGGTAAATAGCAGACTCTGGCTGCTAACAGAGTCATATGTTAATGGTCTTTCCAGGGAAGCATCCAGAATGTAGGCACTAAGGGTTTTGGGCAAATGCAGATCAACTGAGTAGGTTCTTGTTTTAAAAATCAGGCTGACGGATGGCTTTCCAGTTAAGAGTATCTTCTACTCTTGCTGGGAACCTGGGTTCGGTTCCCAGCACCTACCTGACAACAACCATCTGTAACTCCATTCCCAGAGGATCCAACACCCTCTTCTGGCTTCCACAGACACCACATGCATGTGGTACACAAACATATGCACACAAAACACCTATACACACAAAAATTCCCAATAAATGGTATTTAAAAATCTAGGACATAGCAAAATTCACACTGTCTGGCATTTAATGAAAAATTATCAAACGTAAAAAAACTAGAAAGTATAACCCTTACAGAGTGATTCAAGCCTCTACTGGTGGCATTCACTTCTAATCCTAATCCTAGCACCTCAGAAGCAAGGCAAGCTACATTACAAGACTCTGTTTCAAAAACAAGAAAAAGAAGAGGGGGCTGGAGAGATGGCTCAGTGGGTGAG
>PVIU01018572.1:0-38722 GCA_004026605.1 Ondatra zibethicus
CTCTGATGTGAATGTGGGTCTCTGTCTCTATCTCCATTCATCGGATGAAATTTCTCCCACCTCTATCCCCGCCCCTGGCTTCCAACTTTTGCTTGATGATCCTGTTTGCTTCCAATTTCCAGGAGGTTCTGTGTATGCTTTCCTTGGGTTCACCTAGGTATTCAGCTTCTCTGGGCTTGCGAGCTAAGTGCTTGGTGAGAGGTCACATTATTTATTGTTGCTCTCAGTTTCTGTGCTTCTGAGGTTATATTTAGGCAGTGGTACCCTGTGTCCATGAATTGAAGACTATTTTCCACTTTTTCTTTGATCAGGTTCAGTGTTGTCAGATTTATATTGAGGTCTTTAATACATTTGAACTTGACTTTTGTGCATAGGGATAGATATGGATCTATTTTCATTCTTCTACATGTTGACATCCAGTTATGCCAGTACCATTTGTTGAAGGTGCTTTCTTTTTTCCATTGAATAATTTTAGCATCTTTGTAAAGAAAAAATCAGGTTTTCATAGGTGTGTGAATTTATATCTGAGTCTTTGATTTGATTCCATTGGTCAACCTCTCTGTTTTTATGCTGATACCAAGCTGATTTCATTGCTGTAGCTCTGTAATAGAGCTTTACGTCAGAAATGGTGAAGTCTCCGAAAGTAACCTTTATTGTATAGAATTGTTTTGGCTATCCTTGATTTTTTGTTTTTCTATATGAAGTTGTTCTTTTAAGATTTGTGAAGAATTGTATTGGGATTTTGATTTTTTGCTTTTGGTAGATTGACATTTTTATTATGTTGATCCTACCTATACAAGAGCATGGGAGATTTTCCCATTTTCTGATATCTTCTTCAATTTCTTTTTTTTAAAGACTTAAAGTTCTTGTAATACAGGTCTTTCACTTCTTTGGTTAGTGTTACTACAAGATATTTTGTTATTTGTGGCTATTGTGAAAGGTCATGTTTCTCTGATTTCTTTCTTAGCTTCTTTATCATTTGTATATAGGAAGGTTACTGATTTTTTTTTAGTTGAACTTGTATCCTGCCACATTACTTAAGGTATTTATTAGCTGGAGGATTTCCATGGTAGAGTTTTTGGGGTTGCTTATATATACAATCATATCATCCTCAAAGAATGAAGTATGAATTCTTCCTTTCCAATTTGTATATCTCCTTGATCTGCTATACCTAAAACTTTAAGAACTATGTTGTAGAGTTCTGGAGAGAGTTGACAGCCTTGTCTTGTTCCTGATTTTAGTGCAATTGCATTGAGTTTCTCTCCATTCAATTTGATGTTGACTGTCAACTTGCTGTATATTGCTTTTATTATGTTTGGACATATTCCTTGTATCACTGATCTCTCCAAGATCTTTATCGTGAAGGAGTGTTGGATTTTGTCAAATGCTTTTCAGCTTCTGATGAGATGATCATATGGATTTTTTCTGCCAGTTTATTTATATGATGGATTACTTTGATAGATTTTAGTATGTTGAACCATCCCTGCATCTGTGTGATGAAGCCAACCTGATGGTAGTGTATTTTTTATGTGTTCTTGGATTTTGTTGCAAGTATTTTATTGAATATTTTTGCATCCATGTTCATGAGGGAGGTTGCTCTGTAATTCTATTTTTGATTAAGTTATAGTCTGGTTTTGGTATTAGGGTAAGTGCTGCCTCATAAAAAAGTGTTTGGCAATGTTCCTTCTGTTTCCATTATATGGAACACTTTAAGAAGTATATGTATTATCTCTTCTTGAAAGTTCTGGTAGAATTCTGCACTAAAACCATCTCGCCCTGGCTTTTTCTTTTGGTTTGTTTTTTGGCTGGCAAGTTTTTGATGACAAATTATATTTCCTTGCAGCTTATAGGACTATTGAAATTGTTCACCTGGTCTTCATTTAATTATTTCTTTTAGATTTTCTGATTTTGGTCAGTACAGGTTTCTGTGGTATGACTTAATGATTCTCTGAATTTCCTCAGTGTCTCGCATTATGTCCCCCTTTTAAATTCTGATTTTGGTAATTTGAATGTTCTTTCTCCAACTTTTAATTAGTTCCAATAAGGGTTTGTCTATCTTGTTGATTTTCTCAATGATTAGCTTTTTGTCTCATTGATTCTTTGTATTGTTCTCTTTGTTTCTATTTTGTTGATTTCTGTCCTCAATTTGATTATTTTTTCACTCCTGGGTGAATCAGCTTATTTTTGTTCCAGAGCTTTCAGGTGTGCTGTTAAGTCACTGATGTGAGCTTTCTTCAGTTTTCTTCATATGGGCATGTAGTGCTATGAACTTTCCTCTCAGCACTGCTTTTATAGTGTCCCATAGGTTTGAGTATGTTGGACCTTCATTTTCGTTGAATTCTAGGAAGCCTTTAATTCATTTCTGTATTTCTTCCTTGACCCAGGGGTGGTCCTATAGTTCACTGGTCAATTTCAATGAGTTTGTAGGCTTTCTGAGAGCAGTATTGTTGCTGAATTCTAACTTTAAATAATGGTAATCCAATAAGATACAGGGAGTAACCTCAATATTTTTTGTATCTGTTGAAGTTTGCTTTGTGACCAAGTGTGTGGACAATTTGGGGGATGGTTCCATGAGGTGCTGAAAGAAAGGTATATTCATCTGTGTTTGGGTGGATTGTTCTATAGATGTCTGTTAAGGCCATTAGATTGATGACATCAGTTAGTTCTTTTATTTCTCTGTTAAGTTTCTGTCTGGTTGACCTTTGCAATGGCGAGAGCAAAGTGTTGAAGTCTCCTACTGTTAATATCTGGGGTTTGAGGTGTGATTTAAACTTAAGCAATGTCTCTTTTACATGTGTGGGTTCTCTTGAATTAGGGGCATAGATGTTCAGGATTGAAACTACATTTTGATGGCTTGCTCCTTTCCTGAGTATAAAGTGTTCTTCTCCATCTCTTCTGATTGATTTTAATTTGAAATCTATTTAATTAGATATTAGAATAGCTATACCCACTTGCTTCTTAGGTCCATTTGATTGAAAAATCTTTTCCCAACACTTTACTCTGAGGTAATGTCTGTCTTTGAGGTTACACCAGAAGACTGGATCCTGTTTTTTTTTTCTATTCTCTTAGTCTGTCTTTTCATATGTGAATTGAGTCTATTGATATTAAAAGATATTAATGATCAGTGGTTGTTAATTCCTGTTATTTTTTTGTTAATAGCGTTTGTGTGTTTCCCTTCTTTGGGTTTTCTACTGGGAGGTTATATGTTGACTCTAATTTTTGGGTGCAGTTATCTTCCTTGGGTTGGGCTTTTCCTTCCAACACTTTCTGTATGTAGGGCTGGGTTTGTGGATATGTATTGTTTAAATCTGGTTTTGCATGGAATATCTTGTTTTCTCCATTTTTGGTGATTGAAATCTTTGCTGGGTATAGTAGTCTGGGCTTGCATTTGTGAACTCTTATTATCTGCAGCACTCTGCCCAGGACCTTCTGGTTTTCATGGTTTCCATTGAGAAATTGGGTGTAACCTTTATATGTTACTTGACCATTTTCCTTTGCAGCTTTTACTATGCTTTCTTTATTCTTTATGTTTTGCATTTTGATTATTATATGGTAAGGGAATTTTTTTGATCCAATCTATTTTGTGTTCTGTAAGATCTTGTACCTTCACAGGGATATCCTTCTTTAGGTTGGAAAAGTTTTCTTGCATGATTGTCTTGAATATATTGTCTTTGTGTTTGAGCTGGAGTTCTTCTCCTTCTTCTATCCCTATTAGTCTTAAGTTTGGTCTTTTCATGGTGTCCCAGATTTTCTGAATGTTTTGTGTTAAGAATTTGTTGTATTTAATCTTTTCTTTGACAATGAATCCATTTCCTCTATAATATATTCAACACCTGACATTCTTTCTTCTATCTCTTGTATTCTGTTGATTATACTTACCTCTGTAGTTCCTGTCTTCTTACCCAGATTTTTCATATCCAGAATTCCTTTGGTTTTTGTTTTCTTTATTTCCTCTATTTCAGTCTTCAATTCTTGAACTGTTTAGTTCACCTAATTATTTTTCTTGCTTTTGCTTGGTTTCCTTTAGGGATTTATTAATTTCTTCTAATTTTTTGTTTGTCTTTTTCTCCATTTCTTTAAGGGAGCTTTCATTTCCTCTTTAAAGTTCTCCATCATCTTCATAAAGTTACATTTAAATTGTTTTCTTCTGCTTCATCTGGGTTAGGATGATCATCAACTCTTTCTCTTGTGTGACCACTGTTTTCTGATATTACCATGTTGCTTTTTAGGTTGTTGTATGTATTCTTGCATTGGTTCCTACCCATCTCTTCCTTCAAATGAGGCCAGCAATGACTGTGCATCTTGACCCAATCCTTGCAGTGGATGTCTGAGTCTTTAGGAATTGTTCTTGGTCATCTCTGTACTGTCAATGTCTGTATCTCCGGGAACCACTGAAGTCTCTCTAAGCCTGTTCTCTTGGTCTTTGTTCCTGATTCACTATCTTGGCCCTCTCTTTTGGTCCCCTCAATATTGTAGCAAGCTGTGTTTCAGAGTTCCACCGAGGTTGCAGGAGGACAGGCAAGTTTGGGACTGGGATAGGGCTAGTAGATTGCAGGGTCCCATGGATGGGGGAGGGTATTGGGGCAGGCTACCTGCAGGAAACTCTACAAGGCAGTTGGGAAAGGGGCCCAGAGTTTTGTCCCACTATGGAGATCCTAGAGAGTGGGGTGTCACACTACATGGCTGGTTACTCAAATCTTACTCCCATCAGTATTATAGCAAGCTATGTTTCAGAGTTCCACCAAGATTGTAGGAGGATAGGCAAAATTGGGAACAGGATGGGGCTAGCAGCTAGCGGGATCTGGTGGATGGGGGTGGCTATTGGGCATCCTTACTAATTTGTAAGTTGCCTATTTTATCAGTTATTCTTCAGTTGTTATTAGATTCCAACTGTGCCAATCTTCCCATATATAACCATATGTTGTCCATATGATTTTATATTTATTGTCTTGCCTAGGATGTCCAGTTAAGGGTACAAAATAAACAAATTGCAAAATAATAAATGTCCCATATTGAAAGAGATATGAAGTCAAGTTATTTATGCTTATATTTTCAAATTAAAGAAAATACATTCATGTTGAACCATATACTTACCTAAATAAAACTATCTATAGTTCCAAATATTGGTTTTTCTAAATATTTCATCCATCCTTAATTAAATATTGGAGGATATATGGATTCCCTGGGAAGGAGAAATAGACAAGGTCTCCTGAGAAAATGTGAATGGGAGGGTGGAAGGGGATGGAGTAGTATTGTAAGGAGAGGCTGCTTGTTCATCCCGGCCACCCGGCTAGCTTAGCCCTGAAATAATCACACAGAAACTGTAATTATTAAATCACTGCTTGCCCCATTAGCTCTAGCATCTTATTGACTAACTCCTACATCTTTATTTACCCCATTTCTATCAATCTGTATATCACCATGAGATCGTGTTCTAAAAGAAAATTTTCAGAGAGCAGGCAACTCTCAGTAAGCCCGCCCTTGGGACTGGGAACCCCTGGGAGGAAGGAGCCCAACCAGCTTCTGCAGATTCATCTGGACCCCGGTAGGTGAGTCCCAGCCCATCCCCGAGCCTTTCTAGCCACTTAGGGCCCCCCTCTACTGGCTTTGCTGCTTATCCCAACCCTGATCGCCCCTAGGCACCCCTTCTCATCTGCATGGTCCTGACTGCACCAGAACTCAGCCTATCTGGGCTTGAGGCTTTGGGGGAAGGATGAGCCCATTGCTAGAGGCCCTCCCTTGTCCCACGGAGCCGAGCTGAGAAGAGCGGGCAACTCTCAGTAGGCCGCCCTTGGGACTGGGAATCCCTGGGTGAGGAAGGAGCCCAACCAGCTTTGGCAGATTCATCTGGACCCCGGCGGATATGCCCCGACAGAGGGACCAAGCCACCAAGACTCTCCCTAACACATTTGAAGGAAGAGATGGGCAGGCACCTATCAAAGAATTCATCCAACAACCTGAAAAGCAACATGATAATGCCAGAATCCAACGATTATGGAACAGGAAAACCCAAGCAACCTATCCTAGAAGAAGTAGAAGAAATTGACTTTAAACGTAAATTTATGAAAGTGATAGAGACCTTTAAAGAAGAGGTGAAAAACTCCTTTGAAGAAAGGGATGAGAAAACTAACAAAAAGTTAGAAGAAATGAATAAATTCATCAAAGATACCCTAGAAAACCAAGAAAAAGTAATCAAACAGGTAACAGAAACAGCTCAGAACTTGAAAACTGAAATGGACGCAATGAAGGAAACACAAACCGAGAGATGGCGGGATATGGAAAATCTGCATAAATGAACGGAAAACACACAGACAAGTATAACCAACAGAATACAAGAGATAGAAGAAAGAATCTCAGACGCAGAAGATACGATAGAGAAAATAAACTCAGTGATAGTAGAAAACAACAAATCCAACAAATTCGAAACACAAAACATCCAGGAAATCTGGGACACCATGAAAAGACCAAATCTAAGAATAATTGGGATAGAAGAAGGAGAAGAATTCCACTCCAAAGGCCCAGAAAATATATTTAACAAAATTATTGAAGAAAACATTCTGAACCTAAAGAAGGATATTCCTATGAATGTTCAAGAAGCATACAGAACACCAAATAAACTGGATCAAAAAAAAACCCTCACCATATAATAATCAAAACACAAAACATACAGAATAAAGAAAGAATATTAAGAACCACAACGGAAAAAGGTCAAGTAACATATAAGGGTAAACCTATCAGAATTACACCTGACTTCTCTATGGAAACCATGAAAGCCAGAAGGTCTTGGAGAGATGTGCTGCAGACACTAAGAGACCACAGATGCAAGCTCAGACTACTATACCTAGCAAGCTTTCTTTCACCATCGATAGTGAAAACAAGATATTCCAGGATAAAAACAAATTTAAGCAATATGTAGACACAAACCCAG
Organism: Ondatra zibethicus; assembly: GCA_004026605.1. NCBI lineage: Eukaryota > Metazoa > Chordata > Mammalia > Rodentia > Cricetidae > Ondatra > Ondatra zibethicus. Next base: position 6,929 of record PVIU01018572.1, read on the forward strand.
CCATACAGAAAGTACTAGAAGGTAAACCACAACTAAAGGAAGCAAACAACACCCATAATAACACAGACATCTAACAACCCTACACCACCTCAGCTCAAAGAAGGGAGACACACAAACCTTACCACAAAAAAGAAATGAACCAGTATGAACAACCACTGGTCATTAATAACGCTTAATATCAATGGACTCAACTCACCTATAAAAAGACACAGGTTAAGAGAATGGATACAAAAACAGGATCCAACATTCTGCTGTTTACAAGAAACACACCTCAACCACAAAGACAGAAATTATCTCAGAGTAAAGGGTTGGGAAAAGGTTTTTCAATCAAAGTGCCCTAAGAAACAAGCAGGTGTGGCTATACTAATATCTAACAAAATTGACTTCAAGCTAAAATCAATCAGAAGAGATGGAGATGGACACTTCATATTCTTAAACGGAAAGATTCATCAAGATGAAGTCTCAATCCTGAATATCTATGCCCCTAATATAAAAGCACCCACATATGTAAAAAAAAAAACATTACTAGAACTCAAAGCACACATCAAACCCCACACACTAATAGTAGGAGATTTCAACACTCCTCTCTCACCAATGGACAGGTCAAACAGACAGAAACTTAACAAAGAAATACGAGAACTAACAGATGTAATGAATCAAATGGATTTAATAGACATCTATAGAACATTCCACCCAAACAGGAAAGAATATACCTTCTTCTCAGCATCTCACGGAACCTTCTTGAAAATTGATCACATACTTGGTAACAAAGCAAACATCCACAGATACAAAAAAGTTGGAGTAACCACCTGTGTCTTGTCAGATCACCATAGAGTAAATTTAGAATGTAACAAAAATTCCACCAACAAAAAGCCTGCAAACTCATAGAAACTGAACAGTCAACTACTGAACCACTCCTGGGTCAAGGAAGAAATAAAGAAAGAAATTAAAGTCTTCCTTGAATTCAATGAAAATAAAGAAACAACATACACTAACCTATAGGACACTATGAAAGCAGTGCTAAGAGGAAAGTTCATAGCACTTAGTGCCCACATAAAGAAAACGGAGAAGCACACATTAGTGACTTAACAGCACACCTGAAAGCTCTAGAAAAAAAGAAGCAGACTCACCCAGAAGGAGTAGAAAACTGAGGGCTGAAATCAACAAAATAGAGACACAGAAAACAATCCAAAGAATCAATGAAACGAAGAGCTGGTTCCTTAAGAAAATCAAGAAAATCAACAAACCCTTATCAAAACTGATCAAAAGGCAGAGAGAGAACACTCAAATTAACAAGATCAGAAATGAAAAGGGGGAAATAACAACAGACACTGAGGAAATTCAGAGAATCATTAGGTCTTACCACAAAAGCCTGTATGCCACAAAATTGGAAAATGTGCAAGAAAAGAACAGTTTTTTAGATAAATAGCACATACCGAAATTAAATCAAGACCAGGTGAACAATTTAAATAGACCTATAAGTAGCAAGGAAATGGAAGCTGTCATCAAAAACTTCCCAACCAAATAAAGCCCAGGACCAGATGGTTTTAATGCAGAATTCTACCAGAACTTCCAAGAAGAGCTAATACCTATACACCTTAAGGTGTTTCACATAATAGAAACTGAAGGGTCATTGCCAAACTCATTTTATGAAGCTACAATTACCCTGATACCAAAACCACACAGGGACGCAACCAAGAAAGAGAATTATAGACCAATCTCAGTTATGAACATTGATGCAAAAATTCTCAATAAAGTACTGGCAAACCGAATCCAAGAACACATTAAAAAAAATCATCCATTATGATCAAGTAGGCTTCATCCCAGAGATGCAGGGCTGGTTCAACATACAAAAATCTATCAATGTAATCCATCATATAAATAAACTGAAAGAAAAAAATATGATCATTTCATTAGATGCTGAAAAAACATTTGACAATATTCAACACCCCTTTATGATAAAGGTCTTGGAGAGATTAGGGATAGAAGGATCATATCTTAGTATAATAAAAGCAATATATAGCAAGCCGACAGCTACCATCAAATTAAACGGAGAGAAGCTCAAAGCGATTCCACTAAAATCAGGAACAAGACAATGCTATCCACTGTCGCCATACCTCTTTAACATAGTGCTTGAAGTCCTAGCAATAGCTATAAGACAAAGTAAGGAGATCATGGGGATTCAAATTGGAAAGGAAGAAGCCAAACTTTTGTTATTTGCAGATGATATGATAGTGTACATAAGTGACCCCAAGAACTCTACCAAAGAACTTCTACAGCTGATAAATACCTTCAGTGATGTGGCAGGATGCAAGATCAACTCAAAAAATTCAGTAGCCCTCCTATACACAAAGGATAAAGAAACTGAGAGGGAAATCAGAGAAACATCACCTTTCACAATAGCCACAAATAGCATAAAGTATCTTGGGGTAACACTAACCATGGAAGTGAAAGATCTATTTGACAATAACTTTAAGACCTTGAAGAAAGAAATTGAAGAGGATACCAGAAAATGGAAGGATCTCCCATGCTCCTGGATTGGCAGGATCAATATAGTAAAAATGGCAATTCTACGAAAGGCAATCTATAGATTCAATGCAATCCCCATCAAAATCCCAACAAAATTCTTCATAGACCTTGAGAGAACAATAACTAACTTTATATGGAAAAACAAAAAGCCCAGGATAGCCAAAACAATCCTATAAAATAAAGGAACTTCCGGAGGCATTACCATCTCTGACTTCAAACTCTGTTACAGAGCTGCAGCAATGAAAACAGCTTGGTATTGGCATAAAAACAGAGATGTTGACCAATGGAATCGAATTGAATACCCAGATATTAACCCACAAACATATGAAGACCTCATATTTGAAAGAGGCTAAAATTATACAATGGAAGAATGAAAGCATCTTCAACAAATGTTGCTGGCATAACTGGATGTCAACTTGTAGGAGAATGAAATTAGATCCTTACCTGACACCCTGCACAAAACTCAAGTCCAAATGGATTAAAGACCTCAACATAAATCTAACCACACTGAACCTGATAGAAGAAAAAGTGGGAAGTAGCCTGCAGAACATGGGCACTGGAGACGAGTTCTTGTGTAAAACCCCAAGGTCACAGACAATAAGAGCAACAATGAACAAATGGGAACTTCTGAAACTGAGAAGCTTCTGTAAAGCAAAAAACATAGTCATTAAGACAAAAAGGCAACGTATTGAATGGGAGAAGATCTTCACTGACCCCACATCAGACAAAGGTCTGATCTCCAAAATATACAAAGAACTCAAGAACCTAGACATTAAAATTCTAAATACCCTAATTAAAAAATGGGGTAAGTATCTGAATAGAGAATTCTCAACAGAAGAAGTTCGAATGGCCAAAAGATACTTAAGGTCATGTTCAACTTCCTTAGCAATCAGGGAAATGCAAATCAAAACAACTTTGAGATACCATCTTACACCTGTCAGAATGGCCAAAATCAAAAAACACCAATGATTCCCTATGCTGGAGAGGATGTGGAGTACGGGGAACTCTCATCCATCGCTGGTGGGAATGCAAACTTGTGCAACCACTTTGGAAATCAGTGTTTCGGTTTCTCAGGAAATTGGGAATCAACCTACCTCAGGATCCAGCAATACCACTCTTGGGAAAATACCCAAGAGAAGTCCAATCATACTACAAAAGCATTTGTGCAACTATGTTCATAGCAGCATTGTTTGTAATAGCCAGAACCTGGAAACAACCTAGGTGCCCCTCAATGGAAGAATGGATCAAGAAAGTGTGGATTATATACTCACTAGAATACTACTCAGCGGTAAAAACAATGACATCTTAAATTTTCATGCAAGTGGATGGAAATAGAAAACGCTATCCTGAGTGAGGTAACCCAAACCCAGAAAGATGATTATGGTATGTACTCACTCATTAGTGGACCCTAGCCATAAATTAAAGGACACTAAGCACTTAGCTCACAAGCCCAGAGAAGCCGAATAGCAAGGTGAACCCAAAGAAAGCATATGCAGATCCTCCTGGAAGTTGGAAGCAAACAAGATAATCAGGCAAAAGTTGGAAGCCAGTGGGGGGTAGGGAAGTAGGGGAAGGGGAGAGGGATAAGGACAAGGGAGAAGGACTGGGGAGAGCTTGGGTGTGTGGGAGGGTGAAGATAGAGGAAAGGTGGACATTGGAGAAGGGAAAAAGATATCTACATTAAGGGAGTCATTTTAGGGTTGGCAAGATACTTGGCCCTGGAGGGGATCCCAGGTGTCCACGGGCATGTCCCTAGCTAGGTATTCGGGCAGCAGAGGAGAGGGTGCCGGAACTAGCCTTATCCCATAGTCACATTGATGATTATCTTGATCACAATTATAGAAATTTCATCCAATGGATGGAGATAGAGACAGAGACCCACATTCACATCAGAGCAATGGATTGAGCTCCCAAGGTGCAGTTGAAGAGCAGAAGGTGGGAGAAGATGAGTAAGGAAGTTACGACCGTGAGTGGCTGGTCCACCTACTGAGACAGTGTGCCTGAACTAATGGAAGCGCACCAATCCAGCTGGACTGGGACTTAATGAGCATATGATCAAACTAGACTCTCTGAATGTGGCGGCAAAAGGGGGCAGACGGAGAAGCCATCAACAATGACACCAGGACCTATCTCTTCTGCATGTATTATCTTTTTGGGAACCGAATCTTTTTGGATGCACACCTTCCTAGGCCGGGAGGGAGGGGGGCGGGCCTTGGACTTCCAACAGGGCAGGGCACCATGCCCTCTTTCAAGGAAGAAGGGGGAGGGAGGAGGGGTTGTGGGGTAGCGCGAGGGGGCCGGGAGAAGGGGAAGAAATGTAAAAATTTTATTTCTTTAATTATGTTCTTGAATGGAAAAAATAAAACAGAAAATGTATTAAAAAAAAAGAACATTTTCAGCACATCTACCTCCATTGCGTCCCTCTGACTCTGCTTTTTTCCTTCCAAAATTCAGTTCTATCTTCTCTGCCTAAATAAGTTCTTGCCTATCAGGCCAAGGCAGTTTCTTTATTTATTCATCAATACAAGAAACACACAGAGGGGACTCCCATATCAAAGGAGAGGAGGAAGGAAAGAAGAACTTGAGGGAAAGGGATGCTTGAGATGTGGGAAGGACAGAGAGGGAGAGCAAGGAAAGAGATATCTTGGTTGAGGGAGCCATTATGAGGCTAGGAAGAAAACTGACACTAGAGAGTTAATTCATAAACAAAATAGTTTTAGTTCTCCTTTTACTTTTGTGTTTCCATATGAACTTTGTCTTTTCAAGATCTATGTAACTAGAAAATTAAGACACACTAATTCATACACTAAGTAGTCTCATAAAGTATATTAAATTAAAAGCCATATGTACAGAGGGTCTAGTGAAGTCCCATGTTACTCCTGTGTTTACTTCTTTGAACCCCATGAGTTCATATGAGCTTTGCTCAGCTGAATTAGAGTTCCTCGTTCTCCTTTTGTCTTCCGTCCCCTCAGTTCTTACACTCTATCTATCTTCTCTTCTGTGTGGTACCCTGAAAACTGAGTGGAAGGATTTGATGGAGACATTCCATTTAGAGCTATCTGTTCAAAGGTCTCTGTCTATGTTTTTCTGTCTCTGTCTCTCTGTGTGTATGCATGTGTGTATGTGTGTGTGTGTGTTACTGTGTGTGTGTGTGTGTATGTCTGTGTATGTTTGTGTATATGTATGTGATGTCTGACTGCGGGACTTTGTATTTGTTCTGATGTTCTTATCTACTGCAGTAGAAAGTTTCTCTGACAATGTCTAAATAAAGCACTGATATATGAATAAAGAAGAATATCATTAGGAGTTATTTTATTGTTACTTTTTTTTAAAAAAAAAGCAGTATTTGATTTTATCCTGGATCTCTGGTACACATTCACCACAGCAATGTGTAGTATGGGTTCAAATTAGAGGAACAGGCCATAAGTCTTATCAGACATTGGTTGGTTACTTAGCCAAGTTTTGTGAAACCATTGGCCTATCATATTCTTCAGGTAGAACAGCAGTGTAGATCAAAGGTTTTATGGCTGGGTTGGTGTTTGTGTTTGTTTTTGGTAGCTTGTAGGGTAATCTCCTTTCCAAGACACTAGAAGATAGTAGTAAAAGTAGTATGTAGGCATCATGTTCAGTGAGTTGCATGGAAATGTAGTTTCCAGAAATCGGACTTTGTTGTCCATTTGTAGAGAGAAACTTATTATATTGGCAACCTCCTGTGTTGTTTAGAGATTTCCAAGGACCCCTTGGGCCAAGGACTTAGTTGAACATAACCCAGTCCTGGTAACAGAAACTTCTTTTGGCGAAAATACATGGTTTGTTGGTACTCTGTCTCCCTTATTATTTGGAAGCCTCATTCACATTATCTATATATACCAACTATGAGATTTCTACTGCACTAGTTTCCATACCAACCATCAACTGTCCCTCAACAATCCTAGCTGTCTCTCCACACATTTCTACTGTGGAATATTCCTTTACACTGTGTGAATGTATGATAAGTGATCAGTTTAATAAAGAAGCTTTTCGGCCAATGGCTAGAAAGAAAGTAAATGGGCAGGAAAGACTGACTAGGAGAATGCTGGGAAGAGGAAGGGCAGAGGCAAGGAGTTGCCAGCAAGCCAGAGAAAGAGTTGGATACAGAAAATGGGGTAGAGTTAAAAGTTACAAGCCTTGGGGAAGTACATTGATGAACAGAAATGGTGTAAGTTATAAGAGCTAGTTAGTAACAAGCCTGAGCTCTTGACTGAGTATTTATAGTTAATATAAGCCTCAGTGTGTTTTTGAGAGAGACTACCTGAAAGGAAAACTCTGCCTACTCATTTCTTCCCTCAACTCTATTTCCCCTATATGCCCCCAACTTAATCCTTTCATTCTCATCCCCCCCATTCCCAATAGAATCATAAAATATAATCTATTTTCTTTTTCTAATGAGATCCATGTGACTTCCCCACTGCTAATCCCTTCCTCTATACTAGAGCTCTATCTATTTCCTCTATTATATCTTCAACATCTGAGGTTGTCTCTTCCATTTCTTATGTTCTATAAGTGTAGCTTATATCTGTAGTTTATATTCAAAATCCTAAATTTTTCATTTACATACTTACCTCACTTTGGGCTTTCTTTATTCCTTCTTTTTCCACCTTCAGGTCTTGAACAGATTCTTTTTTTCTTTTTTTTTCTTTTTTTTTTTTTTTTTTTTTTTTTTTTTTTTTTTTGGTTTTTCGAGACAGGGTTTCTCCGTGGCTTTGGAGCCTGTCCTGAAACTAGCTCTGTAGACCAGGCTGGTCTCGAACTCATAGAGATCCGCCTGCCTCTGCCTCCCGAGTGCTGGGATTAAAGGCCTGTGCCACCCTGCCTGGCGGACAGATTCTTTACTTGCTTCCCACTCTTTATGTTTTCCAGGATTGCTTTAAGGGATTTATTAATTTCTTATTTAAGCACCTCTATCATGTTATTACAGGCTCTTTTAAGGTCCTGTGCTTTGGCCATGTTGGAATATTCAGGACCTACTATGTTCAGGTCCCTGGGCTTTAGTGAATACATATTGCCCTGGATGTTACTGATTTTGTTTTCACGTTGGCATCCAGGCATCTGGGATAATACCAATTATAGTTTTAGGGGTTGTATCTGCTTTTGACTTTGGTGGGAGATGTTTCGTTCTACAGTTTCAGTTTCCTCTCTAGATTTTAGGAGAGCATGATGACTGTGTTAGGAAATTTTCTGTGGACCTACTTGGTAGGTTTGGCCATTGGGGGTTCTAGGTAGAATATGTTTTTAATATTGAGTGCTGACATCTAGGAATGGGGAAAGGCTAGGTGGGCTTCACAAGAAGGAGAAGAGCAGAGAGTTCAGCAAGGATCTGCTTCTTAGTCTCCTTGCAATGCAGATAGACAGTGAAGAGAGGTCAGCTATAGTGCTTGGGATGAAACTTGAAGGTTTATTTGGTGTCCCTGGTTTCTTCATGTTTGTCTTTGAAGTGAATACATACTGGTATTGGATTATGGGATGAGATGAAAGTATGAATTTTGGAGGAGAAGATCTTTGTGGTCCCTTGGGGATAGGGACAGAGGGGAAATGGATATCTTTGCATATTCTGATATATTGTTACTTTTTTTCTTCAGTGTCTTTAAGTATTGATTATGTAGGTCTCATACTTGCTTGGTTAGAGTTACCCAAATACATATATTTGAGGCGATATCAAAAAGTATTGTTTCCATCATCAGTCTTCTTGCCATTTGTATATGGGAAGGCCACTGATTTCCTTGTATTAATTTTATATCCTGCTTCTTTACCCAAAGTGTTCTTCAGATGTTATAGTTTTTAGTGGATAATTTTGGTCATTACTGAACACTATCATATCTTCTGTGAATAAATATACTTAGACTTCTTCCTTCCAATTTTCATCCCCTTGGTCTCCCTTAGTTATCTTACTGTTCTAAGGATGATTTCATGTACTATATTGAATAGGTATAGTGTGAATAGCCATGTCTTGTTCCTGATTTTATTGCTAATTATTGGAGTTTTTTCTATCATTTCTAGAGATGGCCCTTGTATCTTTAGTCTTTTCAGGAATTTGATCATGAAGGAATGTTGGATTTTAGTAAAGGCTATTTTTTTCTTCTAATAAAATGATCATGTGGCCTTTGCTCTTCAGTCTGTGCATGTGGTGGATTTAATTTAGTGAGCTACTCATGTTTAATCATCCATGCATCCCTTAGTTGAAAGATAGAAACATGCTTAATCATGGTGGATGATTTTTTCAATGTATTTTTGCATTTGGTTTGCAAGTACTTTATTGAGAAGTTTTATATCTTTGTTGATGGGGTAGCTGGACTGGAATTCTCTTTTATTTCTGGGTCTTTATTTAGTTTAAGTATCAGTGTAATAGTCTCTCGTGAAATGAATTGGGCAATGTTCCTTCTGTCTTTAATATGTAGACTAATTAGAGGAGTATTGGCATTAAGTCTTCTTTGAAAGTCTCCCTCTTCCTGACATTCTTTCTTCTCCTCAAGCCTTTTAGAGTACTTTTTCACTGCCATTTCTATTTAATTTTGTGAGTTTTTCCCTTGCTAAGATTTATGTTTGTTGTTTTTCCTTTGCTTCAAAATTTCAATATCATAGCTAAATTTCCCCTTCATCATGGTGAATTTCTTACCCAGACCCTCAGTTCATTTTCTCATGTTTTTCATGTTCTTATTTGTAAACTTTTTGAAGTTATTCATCTTTTCACAAGTAAACATTCATTTTCCTGGTACTTTGACAAATGTAATGTCTTTGAATTCAGTATTTGTGGAGCTAGTCCTTTGTAAAACATATGTTGTCCTACACATGCTTGTGTCCCAATTAGCCCATTTATGGATTAGATATTTCAGTTTTGGGGGGAATATTTTCTTAAGAGGTAGTCTTCTTGTGGAGTATAAGTGCCTATTTCCTTCCTTACAAAGAAATAACACCAGCAGCAAGAACATAATGACGAAAACCTCTATCACAGTAGCCAAACAAAATTCACTCATTTTGTTGTTTCTTTTAAAATATCTAACAAAATAATTTAACTGTGAAAGGGTTCATTTGTGTTCACAGTTTTAGAGCAATTTATCATGCTAGGAAAGATAAAAATATGGGTACTTGAATTTGGGGTGGCTAGTTGTGTTATGTGGACATTCAGGTGGCAGTGAATGATGAAAATTAGTACTCAAATTGCTGCTTAAGTTTTTAATATTTTATTTCAATTACAGTTTCCACTCCATCTTGTCTTCCAATTTCCTGCCCCACCTCCCATTTACCCCTTCCATCCAATCCTTCTTTGTTCAGAAAGGGGCAAGGTTCCCATAAGCTTCCCCACTGCATCAAAGTCAATAATTATTTTCAATGTGGTAAAAATTGTAAATGAACACGAAATAGTAGTGCACATGATAACTACAAAAGAAAAAGTAAGATTTAATGTGAAAAATGATATTTTGCACAGTCTGAAGAGATTGTTAGCTGGTTAAAACCTTAATTGTTATGTCTATAAGAAACATTTTCCCCATCACTTATTTCTGAATTCTTCACTATACACTTATTTGCTGTCTTTTAAACTCATAGATTCTTTTAATTTATTACTATATGCATATATACACATATATACATACAAACAGATATATTTATTCTGCTATGCCTATAATATGTTACTTATATGTATGTCTTGGTGCCAGCCATTTTATATTTGATGTCCACATGATTCACTCTGCGTGGTGATGATTATTTCTCCCTAGTCCAACATGCCTTAGTTAGCTATGGTTCATTGTGTAAGGCTGGGGCATCATTGGCTTTTCTATGTATACTTTGGCATATGTATTGTTGTTGAATACACCATGCATTTCAGACACAGGACCCAGAGGCTTCTGAGCTGAACAAACCTGAGTGTCTTCGGTAGGACTAGGTTGTGATTGCATAGTATCAGAAGTTGTTAGCGAGACTGCAGACACCAATAGGCCTAAAGACACATGAAGCCTAGGATCACCTCACTTTTATGAGAAGCTGTCATTTAAAAATCTATTTGTGCATACAAAACTCACAAACACATGCATACCCTGACACACACAAAGGCATACAAACATTTGAAATAAATATAATCAAAGAAAAAAGAGGCTGTAAATTTTAGAATAGTGGGCCATGGGAGAGGCCTGAGGGAGGGTGTTTGGGAGAGGGTGGAGGAGAAAAGGGAGACCAACGTGATGGACGTCTTTTAAAATTAAAAAACACTTTTGAAAAAATGTAGTTGTGTAAAGGAGGTTGGAAATGGAAAAAGAGAGAAAATAGTAATCGGTGCAAACAGAGAGACAACTCAGAGGAAATGAACCCTGCCTCCTTATTGATCTCAATTTTTTTTTATTTCTGTGAGAAAAAGAATCTTTATTAGACTCAAACATAGTGGTTCACATTGACAGTTCAAAGGCCACCTGAGATTTGAAGTAATATGTTGTCTCAAAAAGAAAAAAAATATGATGCAATTTTAGGTTGTAATGTAGTATGTAGAGAAAAGATGGAGTTTGCTCAAGGGTATATCTAGTGATAAAGACAAAAAAGCAGGTGATAATTTGAGCGTGTTTTGCCTGAGTTGAGATTCTTTGCCATGAGGTTTCACAGCACCTAGGCAGACAATGTGCATGCTGCAAAATCTCCTCATGGTTAGCAGAGTTGCTACAGGAGTAAATGCAAAGCAGGACAGTGAGCACAAGGGAGAAGAGGCAATCCCCAGGTTTATCATCTGCTTGGAGAAGGTCACAGTAAGAAAATACCCTCTGTGCATTTATTTTCTAGCTTTGCTACTCCAATAACAATCACTCTATAGAGAGAGAAACCTAAGTGTCGAAATGTCTATGTAGCTCTCAGACTGCTGCATACATATTCTCTTATGGATAAGTGGAAGGGAATGTTATAGGCATATGAGGAATAGAGGTGGGGGAACCTATTCCTGTGGGCACATGAACAAGTCCTACATGATTTCTGTGAGAAAAAAAATGTTTCCACAATAATCAATGTGTGTAAGAATCTTGTCTATGATGATAAAAGAGTACGTTAACACCTACAGGACCCATTACAAGCAAATAGGAAAACTCCTCTGTAAAATACATGATAATTATTGCTAATGATGAATGTGTTCATGAAAGTGCTCATTCAAAAACCACACATAAATATAAAAGAAAATTATGACATTTTATCACCTATATTCTGATATATGACTTTCTAATAGAAAACCAAAACCTCTGTTTCTTCTACCATTTAATTTTAGTTCTTTTTTTCAACTGCTGTTGACATACAATTCCATGAAACATTTTTGGATGTTTAGTATGCTCCACATATCTCAAGGATAGATAAAGATAACCTCAAATGGGTAGGTATTTCTCACAGACACGAGTATAAAGTGATCAGACCAAGACACAGAAAGTAAGGAACTAAGTTTATTGACAGTGATTTCAGGGGGATGAAGGATTCTTAGTTGGCAGCAATGGTGTTCTTAATCCAGGTAACATAGTTGCAGACCTTGGTGTACACACCAGGGAGATTCTTCTGGGCACAGCCATAGCCCCAGGAGACAATGCCCTGGAGCTGTCCATTGCACACCACAGGGCCACCAGAGTCACCCTAGGATAGAGGAATAAAGTGTTTAAGGAAGGGGCATGAGAAAAAAAGACAGCATTTACTCTGATCTGAAGATACAATTCTAGCATCCCTGGATCTCCATTTTTTATTCAATCCCCTATTCTCACTAATGTGACATCTGGAATAGACCTCTTCCCTTTTCCATGGAACCACGGGTGGAAACTTCCTGACCCACACACTAGGCCAATCCACTCCGACTCCTGGGGAAACAAGATATTTATGTGAGAAGAGAGCCAATTACCTGGCAGGAATCTTTGCCTCCCTCCAGGTAGCCAACACAAATCATGTTACTGGTTATCTGTCCAGGATAGGCAGATTGACAGGCAGACTGAGACAGTATTGGGGCCTTTAGGCACTGGAGCAGGTCTGGGTTGTTCACTTTGAGGAAAAGAGAAGGAAATCTGATAGAGACCAGGCTAGGAATCAATATTTCAGTGTTGTCCAGTATGTGACCCCTGAAGCTGCCATTGAAGAGGCACTGGATTCACCCTGGGATAGACTGGTATAGAGGATTGTTGTGTTTTCTTTAAAATATTAAGCATAGTCATTACTGATGTCTTTCTTAGAACTAATGATAGCACATTCTGCAATTCTCCTGTTTACATTCTGGAACCAGATCACTCTTGTGACCATCTTAGAACCTTGTGTTTTTGGGTACTGCAATGCATTTATGGCCTAGGAGCCAATCATTTATTTGTAGAATCTGGATTCATTCTTGAAAGATGGGGATGAAGTACTCACCACCAGAGCTCAAGGTGTTGCCCCAGCCAGAGATGAGGCACTGAGTGCCAGCAGCTGCGCAGGATGTAGGCAGAGATACAGTGGCCACTTTGGCATTGAGGGTCACAGGGGAAGCGAGCTTGATCAGCATGATGTCATTGTTCAGTGTTGATGAACTAAAGCTAGGGTGCTTGATGATCTTGGAGGCAGTGACAAACTGCTCTGTGCCTTCCACGACATTGATGTTGTGCTCTCCCAGTCTCACTTGGATGCGGCTGTTGGAAAGAAAAGACATGGCAGAAAGTTCCTATCCATTACCTCTGATAGTCCCGAGTCATTTATTCCTTTTTGCTGGATAAGTCTGCAGATGGAATGAGGCCGGTTTAGCGTCACAAAAGTAGCAGAGGTGTGATGTGGAAGTACCATCTTGAGATCCAAATTCCTCTCTACTTCAAAGACAAGTAATATGAGCAGATAAAGACTGCTCACCAACCCGAATGGATGCAAACCATCCAATAAAATGGTCTAATGCTTGGCAGAGGATACACATGACTTTAGTCCCTCACTCAGGGGCAGAGCCATGAAGTTCTCTGAGACCAAGGCCAGCCTGAACTACAGAGTGAGTTCTAGGATAGTCAGAGTTACACAGAGAAACCCTATCTCAATAAAAACAAACAAATAAACAAAAAAGAATAGCTTTTAACCGTGAAAATTTGACACCTCAGAACTTGCTTTGAATTTTAGCTATCTGGGTTTATTTCTCAATTTCTGAATTAGAATCTTGATGTTCCAGGTACATGTTCTGGTAAGAAATCCTCTTTTAATGAATCTGATATCTGGTTATCTCTGTATAATGAAATGAGTTTAAATAGGCAGTTTGAGATCATGGCCTGAGCTGTCACTGTGTCTTCTCACCATGTCATAGGTTAGTGGACATCAATGGAACAAGTGTGACATTAATATTCCAGCTGTCACTTTGCTATTACTTCAGGTGGCCCCTCAGTCCATGTCCACTATCCCCAATCATGGTTTAAGTCTCTCCCATTTATAAAATGAAGATATTTCCCCATGTTTGTAGTAATCTCCAATCACCCATTTAGAAACCTTGTATTTAAAAGCAATAAGTACATTTTGCTGAGCAATATAATTTATAGAAACTATGCCATCATAGAGACTACATATGAAAATATTTAAGGACCAAAACTGTAGTAACATCACAGAAATGCAGTTGATGCTGATATCAAGTTAGATGTTATATTTACAATATTAATTTTTATGATCTACCAAGAAATTTCTGTCCACTTCTAGAATGAGAATGTATATATTAGATCTCGTTTATAATTCAAAAAAGCTTGCTGATTGTCCAAACTCAGAAAACTCTGTTTATGTCCCTGCTACAGGACCCAGTGAAACTGTGTGAAGTCTTTGAGTGACTTCATGTTAGTTCTATTGTCCCTAATATTCATTTTACTTTCTGTTGTTATTTTTATCCCTGGTTGACTTTGGATGGTTCAGGGTGGTAAAGGGCTTAATATTCTTTGACCTTATTCTCTACAAACTCATGAAAGAAGTTGCAGTCAATAATCTTTCTTCTCTGACTCTTCCATTCATCTTAATGCCACAGCTGATTCCTGATCTAATTCCATTCCCTTAGAAGTGTCATATGTGTTCTGTAAAGACAGAGCCCATCACTTACGACTTGTAGCAATGAGCTGCAGACACCACCCATTGGTTATTGATGAGGGAGCCTCCACAGAAGTGGTAGCCAGAGTTCAGAGACACCTGGTAGGGGACAGAATTCTGCTGGCAGGTGTATCCTCCAACGATTTTATCATCGTCGACAGGGAAAGCAACTTGAATAGAAAGAACAAGAGAGAAGACAATTCATCAAGATACTGGAAATTTCAGCCTTCAAACCTGTGTCAACCTTAAGCTAATTAGGAATCCTTATTTATTACAGTAACTAATTGAAAAAGGCAACAGTACGGCTATGGTGTCTTCTAATAGTTCATAATACAGAGTATTGTCCATAATACAATAGAATATTCTCTGTAAGTAACAGTGTTCTGATGGGTTACAGAGGACAGGGCAAGGGATGTCCTCAGACTGCATGATTGAGCACAGGGATTGTTGTTTGATCCACTACTTGCTTTGATCTCTTGGTCATAATTCCTTGTTACTCTGTGTCCAACAGAGCTCAAGGGAATTAAGATAGTTGAAACTATCGTGGAATAATCTTGGTAATGTAGACCTCAGTATATCTAAGTGTTTTTATAGCTCCATCTATATATTAAGGTCTTATGTAGGATACAGGGATTGAGTGCTATTGACCAATATCATTGATTTTAACCTTTATTGTATGTTTATGAGTCTTAATATCATATCTGCATTTAATATTTATTAATAAATAATACATAATAAAATTATAATGTATATAAATTCCAATATATATTTCTGATATATATATTTCAGAAATGTCCTTCCTATTACAAAGTTATTGCTCCAGACAAATAAGGTCAGAACTTTAAGACATTAATTCCCAATATAATTAGGTTTTCAACTTCGAAATTAGAGTATTTATCTGTAATATATTTGTGCCTGAGCTATCCCCAAACTGTTGGACAAAACCAGAATTCTTATGGTTCATTTCAGAGAACCTCCACAAGCCTTCCATTTCTAGCCATTGAGATCCTATAATAAACAGCAGAAGAGGGGGTAAGACAGATGAAGCTTACAAAGAAACAAGAAAATACAGATGCAGAGCTACTGTAGGAAGACATGGAACTTTGGAGGACAAAAACTACAAGAAGCATCTTTAGTGGTAGGGTTGATGGCCTCTAAAAGAAGGAAGAGTAGGACCTGGGTTAAGGCATGGAACTCACCAGCAGCTCCCACAAGGGCCAGGAACAGGAGTGCACTCATGGTGGCAGTAGGTAGTGAGTGCCTGGGGAGGACCTGCATTTATACTCTGCTGGAGGGAGAAGGAGGTACAGAGGGAAGGTGCCCCACTGTCCATTCCCAAGCACACGCGTGGGTTTCCCCTTCCTAGGTCATGCATTATCTCTGCTTTATTTGTCCATTCTGTGGGTAGATGAGGAACATGTGATAAGGATAGTTTTCTTCTTGGCGAGAACAGCTGATTCTTGAAAGGAAGTCAGGATGCAAAACAGTAGTACTATAGGCTATCTATGTGGGTGGATCTTCCTAGGCTTATATAAAGACATTAGATGGTAGAGCACAATCATGGTCTTTAGACATACCCAGACTTCAAAGAAACTTAATTTCAGGAAGACTTGGTATTTGTAGTTAAGTGGGTATCCAGAGACATAGAACCCTCTGAGAAGAATTACATTGTTTCTGTATCTAATAAATATGAGCTGAAAAGTCTTAACTCCAGAATAATCTATCAAATAGAAAGGTCGGGTAATCAAAATTAGAGAATGAATACATGACAAATGAATGAATGGACTTGCTCAAAAATGTTGGCTTTTACCTGCCTATCCTCTGTAACAAGGCCCATACTTAGCAAGTGATTTGAAAGATGGGGGATAAAGTGAGAGTACGAGCTTCCTCAGTGCGTCCCATAGATAGAACAATACCAATTCTCCTTTCCTCTGTGTCATGACCTTTGACTCTCACTGTTTATGCTTTTATGGATCCAGTTTGAGCTTTTTCGTGGTTGTATTAACAATCTGCATAAAAGTTAATACTTCCCTGTCATCTAGAAGTAGGTGGTTTGAGATAGAAATCATTCTCCAAATGAGGTATGAGAAAGGCCTTGGACAATGGTCAGTCTGACTTCTGTTCCAAATAAATTTTCATCTAGAAGATCCATGAATGAGTTCTAAAAAAGAAAACAGTAAATATCAGCCTTGAAAATTATTGAGAACTAACCTGCCAGAAAAAGTGCATTAAAAAATATGGTATGTTAGATTATATCTAATTTATCATACAACCTGTGGAACCCTGTTGTAGGATCTATTTACTTTCTAATTCGATGTCAGTGTTGTGGAGGGACAAGAACAAGCAAATTTCATGACTGAATTCTCAAAATTGTAGAGAAAAATTGTTCTAGAAGTTCTTATAAGAGTGAAAAATCTGAGTTCAGAATCCTGTGATTGGCTTTGACATACTGGGCATGCAGGATGTTGAAAGAAATGGATACCAGCATGTGCTGGAGAAAACAACCTTGGGAGGCCTGTTAAATATCTCTGTACCCACTCCTGGCATGACTGGCTCAGCTGCACAGCAGAATTAGTACTTTGAGCTCTCATCTGTATACGCTAAATATTACAAAATGGCCCATGGGGTCATGCCTGAGTGGAGTACTATTTTATTTCTAGAATACCGTAGAGATTCTCAAGACATTTCACACGAGAGTCATGCACTCCATTTCCTGTGTATGGAGCTTCAGTTTCTCTAAAAACCTCTTTTACATTTCTCATGTATGGAACCTCATTTTCTTTTGAGAAACCCTGTCTCAAAAAAACAACAAAAAAGAACTCTTTTAGGGTGAAGTATGAAGAAAAGAATTATTTCTAATTAATAAGTAAGGTAAATTGACTCAGATAGATTCATTTTTTTGCAAGAATCTCTATTAAACTGTCATAAGATCTCAAGGCTTCAAAAAGATAAGAAATCCTTTGTGAAGTATCAAATTTGTTACAGGTGGCCTGTGAACGGCTACTGCCAAAAAGCCAATGGTCCCCAGGAGACAAGTTAAACATCTGGCTCCTCTTGGCATTTTTTCCCTTGACACAGTATGAACACGAAATTTATATTTTTCTGGCACTGTGTCTCAGAACCTTACTTTATCACAGAGTTATTCCATGTGTAACACTAGACACACATTTTGGTCCTCATGTCCAGATGACAGAGTGTGATTGATGATATCATTATGGTTAGAGTTAATTCTAAGAAACATTTCTGTCATATTGGTAAATTCAATTGTAAAATTGGTGTTTTACTTTCTTGTCAGAATTATTTAGAGGTCTACTGAATTGGAGGAAAAAGTCAGATATTTCTTCTAGTATTTCCACATTCCAATATATTCAAGCCCAGTGCCCACAATGGGATTATAACCAATGAATATGGAAAACCATTTTAGCCATAGAGATGTTGATATCCATTGATCTCACTATGTTCCAATCTGTAAAGCAATATTGAAGGGTATGGCACAGCAGTGTTTTATAGCTAGAGCTTAAAATTTAGTTATTTAATATTTTGTGCTCCTATTTATGACCTGAGGTCAGCTTTCCCCAGGCTCTCAGGGATCATAGTTTAGAAGACTACTGTGGATCGTAACTATTTTCTCATGCTCTAGACTGAGGTAAGTAGGGTAGATTCACAAAAACAGCTGTTTACACTCCATTTGAAAGTCTGTACTGTTCCTGATATTATTCATCCTAATATATGAATTTCTTTATATCTTTCTCTGAAACATTCTCTTAGTCCCCATTCAATGCTTGGTATATCAGTGATTGCATTTCAATTTTAGAAATAGGGTTAGTTTCTCAGTGTGTATTTTATACTTGATTATAGTCTTTTATGAACCTCATATTTATCTTAACATTCTGCATTTCTAGATGATCAAGTAGGCTTTACAGTGTGGAATTAAGTTTTTTAAGTTTATGAAACAATTAGTGTAAAATAAAGCATGCTGATCATATTCTAGACTGGTACACTGAGACAAGAGCTATCTGGTTGCCTTGGATATAATTGGTGCCATCTCGTGAAAGAGGCTGATAACAGATATTGTTATTTCAATTTCAGATATAAAGACTCTATATCCATGAAGAGAACTGATTTCATAGATGATGCCTGAACCAACTCTTCCTCTGACAACTAATCCCCCCATTTTTTTGCTACAGAATGGAGTGTTTCTTGTTTTCCTGTAGTTGAGTAAACAGATTAAGAATACATTTTCTCCGTATGCCCACAGGTAAGTATAGTCTTCAGCTCCAACAAGGAAAATCTTCCTCAACCGATAGTGATCATTTCAGAAAACTATAATCAATCAAAATGCCGTATTTTGAAATCCAGTCACTTTGGATAAATCTACAAAACTGTCTTATATCTAAAGTTCTGAGAAGATTACAGAAGAGGGAAAGGAAAGACTCTAAAGCCTGAAGATGAGGGAATTTGTTGTGTAAAATTTTCCTATAATAATTTCAGTTCCTATGCCTGTAACTCCTCACCAATATTACTGCCCAAATGAGAGCTGAGCAAATATTAGACTTGTTGGCATGCCAAAGTAGATAGGAAAAAACATGAGGACTCAAACCTACATAACAAACTATAAGTACCCAAGGAAAGCTGGAAATGGAGGAAGTGGTCTTCCCCAGGGAAGAACACACGAATTGTTTTTATGTGTCAAATGGTAAACCATGAAAACATACATAACAGTAACATTATACAGACTGATCAGATTATAGTCAGGAATATACATACGTATTTATATAGCCACATATAGCAATGAAAGGAGAGACCATGAATTTTAAGGAGAAAGGGAAAGGAGAAATGTTATAATAATATTATAATCTCAAATAATTAAAAGCAAAATTATTTTTCTTCTTGATAATTTCATATACTTATTCAATGAAATATCATATTTAACCACATTTCTCTCTTATAGTACTCTACTCCCCACGACCTCTCTCTCCCAATTTTATACATTCTTTTTTGATAATCTCATTAAGTTCAATTAATGATATGCATAGGCTCAATGAATAGAAATAGCAAAGTAAAGAATAAAATTCTTGTGTTTTGCCAGGAGATATGATCCTATTCCTAATAAAAACTAAAGAACTTCAGCAGAAATTTCATGGACATGATCATCACCACCATGTAGTATGATAAAATCAGTATACAAATCTCAGTAGCCTTTTCCTAGAGCAATAATAAACATGATAAAAAATGAAATCAAAATAAAAACCTCTTCTTCAATATCATCAACAAAAACTAGTAATGACTACCTATGAGTCTAAAAGACATGTATAATGAAAATGGTAGAACATTAAATAAAGAAATTAAAGGAAAATTATTTTATCAAATTTCATTGGCACAGTTAATTTAATCTCCATCACAATTCTAATACTTTCCTTTAAAGAATTAGGTAAAACAAAAGTAAAATCCATACCTACCTGAAAGGTAATCTTGAGTAGAAAGAAAAATAGCAGGGTAAATTACACTACACATCCAAGTCATGATACACAATAATTTTAACAAAAAAATATCCTACTATCAACAAAACACAAATATGTAGATGAGTTTAATAGACTAGAGAACTTATAAAAAACCACACATAGCTATAGCCACCTGATCATTGCAAAAGTGCCCAAAACACACTCTAGAAAAGACTACTTTCTCCAAAAATAGTGCTGGGAAAAGTATACCTGAAAAGAACAGGAAAACCAGAAAAGCCCAAAGTTCAGACATCTGCTGCTAGGTGATGTCCTCTAGACATGACATGGAAAAATGAGCCCATGTAATCTCAATCATATGGTTGTCTGAGAAAAATAAGCTTTATGACAACACCAGTTGACACGCTAACATAGATTGGTGAAGTTCCATGTGATCCATTATCTGGATGAAGAACTAGAAACAGTCAATGGCTTTGGAGAGAAAGCATAAGTTGTTTCCTACAAGGACAAGCTACCCCTAATTTTTCTAGCTTCAAATTGTCAGCCAAGGATACATGTATATATGCTAAATTAACTTGATTGGTTGCTTATACATTATTTCATATATACCAACACAGCACATAAACACATGCACATACACACACATATAATTTAAAGTGAGGTCATGAATTTTGAAGTGTTAGTGGA
This sequence comes from Ondatra zibethicus, assembly GCA_004026605.1. NCBI lineage: Eukaryota > Metazoa > Chordata > Mammalia > Rodentia > Cricetidae > Ondatra > Ondatra zibethicus. The sequence goes on from PVIU01018572.1 coordinate 27,649, forward strand.
GTGGGAGGGAGGAAGGCAGGAGTGATATGTTCACATATGAATTTCTCAAAAAGAAAACAAGAGAATATATATGAAGAAAAGAATAAATGTAGATTTGTACCTCTCACCCTTGACAAAAAAAATCTAAAATGTTTAAAATACATTAGCTTAAAACCAAAATTTCTGAATAAAACTATAGGAAAAGCACTATGGTACATAGGTCTACACAAGGACTATCTATTAGTATTTGATATTTTGATTATGGTGATTATCAGATTCAATAACCAAGGAGTCAATAGCAAGAGAAACAAAATGGGACTACATGAAATTAAAAGTTTCTATACAAGAAAATAAATGTTTGAAAAAGCTAACCTTCAGGAAGAGAAAAAACTACATATCTTACATGTAAAATTGATTAAATATTTCTAAAAATAATTCACTACAACTCAAGTCATCAAATTAAGTATGGGCATTGAAAAAATTTTTAAAAGATAGAAGTACAAATGGCCAATAAATATTTTGAAAACCTCAACATTCTTAGTTTTAAATAAAAGGCAAATAAAAGATTCATTAAAATCCTGTGTTACCTCAGTCAGATTGGTTGTCATCACCAAATAAAAAATTCTAACACTTGTAAGAATTATAAGGGCTATTGTTAAGTCCTAGTGCTGAGAGAGCATAAATTAGTACAACCCTATGGGAATGAAGACAGATATTTCTCAAAAAATTAAAAACAGATCTACCATACAATCCTGTGATATTGCTAATAGCTATATGTTGTGTGATATTTTGTTGTGTTCTGACAAAAAAGCTTGTTTGGAGTCAGAAGGCAGCATTAGTTTTGTTTGTTTGTTTGTTTTTAATGACAATGGGACATGTCTCTTCTTGGCAGTAATAATCTACTTGAGAAAAGATGATGGGCATCAGTGAAACTCCATATGGAGTTTACTTTCTTTGCAGAAAAAGGTAGCAACTGGACAAGAAACTGCTCTTGCCTCAACTTCTGACAGTATGCAGGAAAAGCAGGACATAAAAGAAAGAAACTACCAAACTTTCCCAAGACAAGGTAGGACAGTCCTTCAAATTTCCTGCTTCTGATAAAAGTCTGCCAGATATTCTAGGCCTGCAGTATGAATATGGATGCCCCAATGTCACAGAGAAACCTTGATAACTTTTCAGGAAGCCAACTGTTTCTGTAATTTCATAAATTTGGAAGTTGTTTGCTCTAAACTTCTTATTTATTCAGGCAATATTTCATTATCAGGTCTCTGATGGAGTTGAAGACTAGATAGCTATAGTTATAGTTTTCTTTGTTACCAAAGTCAGAAAACATAGATATTCACAAAGGAGGTGTAAAGTGTATAAGTTTGAAAGACATAAATAGATAGTTTTGGGTTGGTCATACATGTTAGAATAGAAAGTGAAATAGGAACAGCACTTTGGATTCACCAAGATAGAATAAATAATGGAGCATCTTCTCTGAATTTGTCAATGGGCTGGAAATTGTTAATGTAATTCTTACCTGTATTTATTTGTATATAGTTATCTTACTTATTGTACATATTTTTCTATGTTAGTTAAAACCTTTGCTTTCTATTTATACAAAAAGGGGGAAATGTTGAGTAATATTTTGTTTGTGTTCTGACAAATAAAGCTTGCTTAGAGTCAGAGAGCAGAGCTAGTCACTCATTAACCTTGGAGGTCTGGAGGACTATACAGAGAGACAGGCAGTGACAAGGTGGGGTGGAAAGAATAATTGTGCCCTTTTGGATGGTGGAACAGAGAAAGTTAGGAAGCATCTGCCACCTTCTCCCAATTCTCCTGTCTACCAGGTTTTAAACCTGATATCTGACTCCTAGTTTTTAGTGATTAAGATTATTTAGATGAACACTTCAGGTATATACCTGATTAAAGCAATGTCAGCCAGCAATTGAAGTACTTGAATACTTAATGCTTACCATGGTAGCATTAATAATAATCAAGGCTATCATCAATAGATTAATAAAGGAACTGTGTTGTATGTACACAACAACGTGTTACTAATTCATAGAAAAGAATGAAATTATATCATTAGCAGGAAAATTAATCAAACAAAATCATCATATTACAAAAATAGGCCAGACTCACAAAGAAAAATACTCCAATTTTCTCTCTTGTTCAGAATCTAGATATTTACAAAATGACAAAATTATAGTAAGGTCTATTCTGAGGAAGTGTTAACAACAGGGGAAGAGGAAAAACTGGAAAAAAGACCCCACAATGTATACATGTGTAGAAATATTATCATGGAAACCATTATTTGTAACAATTAATATGTGGTGGGAAGAAGAAAGTAAATGTTCATGATAAAATGGGAGATATTGGTACAGCAAGAAATGTATATGCTAATTATTAACAATATTTAAAAATTATTATTTTAACTATATGGGTTTTTGTTTGCATATATGCATACATATCTGTGCACAATATGCTTCCCTGGGACTAGAGTTACAGATAGTTTTAAGTTCCCATGTGAGTGTCATGAATGGAATCTGGGTCTTCTGGAAGAACAGTTCATGCTCTTAATTGGTGAGCTATGTCTCCAGTCTTCACCTAAAATAGCATATACTTTGTACGTATCTCAACTCTACCACATGTAGGTCATACTTAGGAAGAAGAGAGACACTCAAGGAGAAAGTACGACATACACAAATGTGGGTATGAATTTCCTCGGTAGCCTGATGTTTAGAACTGGAAAATCCTCATATATCATGGGATCTCTTTTTTTTTTCTAGGTTCCATCCTATAATAGGCTATAAGTATCACTTACTTTGATTCAGAATTTAGATGATTAGAAGTTTGAAGACAGTCAGATTTCTCAGAATGCATCTTTAGTTCTGACATAAAATTTGAACTTTAGATTAATTTTCTATTTATTTTAAAAATCTTTAAACCAGCTAATTCTAGAAGTCTTACTAAGTTGTAAGTTGCATATTTTATCAGCTTTTCTACAGTCATTATTAGATTCCAATGGAAATAAGCTGTCCATATATAGTCATATATGTCCACATGATTTTATATTTATTCTCTTGCTTAGTATGTCCATGTAAGGGTGAAAAATAAATTAAAAGATAATAAATGTCATATATTGCAGGAGATATGAAGCCAAATTATATTTGCTTATGTTTTCCAATTAAAAATATTTACAAGCTGAATTATATACTTACCAAAATAAAATTATCTGTAATTCCAAACATTATTTTTTTCATATATTTCATTCATCCTTAATTAAATATTGGAGGAGTCTCTAGAGAAAAAAGACCAATGTCAGAAAATTCATGAGCTAAATCATCATAAATCAAAGAGGTTTCAAAGAAAACAAATAAAAAGGACATCTTTAGATAAATGCTTTGAAAGTACATAGATCTAATCTACATGGGAAGTAGAAAAAGACAAGATCTCCTGAGTAAATTGGGAGCATGGGGATTTTGGGGAAGGGTTAAAGGGAAGGGGAGAGGCAGGGAAGGAAGCAGAGAAAAATGTAGAGCTCAATAAAAATTAATAAAAAAATTTAAAAATCCAAAAAAAGAAAGTAAGCCAAAAATATATCTAACAAATAGGACTTTACAACAAGTTCAGAATAAAATGTATCATTGACCAAATCAAGGGAGAGTTAAAATTCAAAAATAATTTTAAAACACACATCAGAGGAGGCAGCAAAGACATTTGCACACCAACAGTCTGGTTAGCACCTGCCTCTGATTTAAGTGACTCTCCTAGCATGAAGTGATTCATTCTGGGGAGTCAACATTTAGGACCCATAACTTTTCATGTAACTAATTAAAAAAACCAAACCACCAACCAACCAATCAACCAAACATGTTATCTAACACAGAATAAAAATAAGAACTTTACTACAAAGGAAATAAGAGACAGTTTATAGCTTATTCTAGAGTCAAATATGACTGACAATGGTTCAGATCACTGATTCAATTGCCTAAATTCTGTCTTCTAACATGGTAACTATTCCTTAAATTGTTTTTTGTAACATATCAATGAAAGTCGTAAGTCAAGACACTTTTCAAATGCATTGCTGAAAACATCAGCATAGTTGGTTACAGTTAATCCTGCAAACCTTAGCTATAAGCCCTAGATCTGAAGACCTCCTTAAATTCTGAGTTGTTGGAAGCAAATAGTCTGCTTTCTTAATACATTGCAAAAGGCTGCACAAGGTGGGCAAGGAATGACTATTAAAAGATTACTGATAATTTGACTTTGAATCAGCAGCATTCCAACAATCCCACATCTCTGAATTCTAATTAGTTAATCATCCTGTAAAATATTCAACATCACATGTGCCTTCTTTCCAGAAAATTTCATTCACAGTTTCAAGGACACGTTCATAAAAACTTCTAAAAGAAGACCAGAGCAGTCTCACAAAGTGCACCATTGTCAGGGTTCATGGTGGGTAGCTTATCAGAATGTAATGTGCGATGCTGTAAAGGTAAGGCTGACATAGTCAAGACCTATAAGCTACAAATGCCATGAATACAGAATGGCATTTAAGGAAAGGTGGAGGAAGTGATCAGAGTTGTACCAACAGGGAGATCATGTGGCTGCAACTAGAAAGAATGGGATGCCGAGGCCCAAATGGAGCTAGATTTACTATGTGACTTTCTAGATACTGTCCTTGCTTTATCATATTCCTTTCCCAATATCTTCCTAAAATAAGAATGTATAGCATGTGTTTTTATATGTAATAAATGCATAGCTTTAGTTTTATACTGCATTAGGTCCCACAGAAAAAAATGTCTTGAGTTTCAGAGGACATCCTTGTCTTGGAAATTTGAAACATTGTAACAATTAGGATACTTTGAGATTCACTGGATGCCTTTGAATAATAAGACAAATATTAGTCACTGAAGGCAGGATTGAAACATTATGGTTTGACTATGAAATATCTCACAAAAAAACTCATTGTGAATGATATTGTATACACCTAGTGATGTTATTCAGGAGTGTTCTAGAAAAAGTAGAATATGGGACCTCTCTGTAGAAGATACTACATCACTGTCTTGTCCTTGTGCCAGTGTCTTGCCCAGGTCCTGTCTCCCACTGGGTCTGTGCCTTCTCTTCATAGTAAAAAAAAAAAATGAGGTTCAGCCTTACCGTAGGCACAGAAGCAGCAGAGCCAAAGACTGTAAAATGGAAACTCTGAATCTGTCATCCAAAATAAATAAATCCCTCTTTTAAGAAACTCATATTAGGTGTCCAGTCACAGTGATAAGTGTAACTAATACACACCCTCATACCTCCTGCCCCTATTTCCTATTCCTGTTTCCCATCTTGAACTCAAGACCAACACAAATGTTGCATATTGACGGTGTGCTATTTGCATTTTAACTTCTTACTCAGGCACCATTCATCATAGAGAGTCAAAGATGAAGGATTACCAGTTACAGTGCTCTGACTATTAAAGATTCACCATCTGGTATAATGAAATTGTGAGTGTTCGTCTTTATACAACAGTCACTTTTTCTATACACTTTCTGGGCTTACTGGAACTGCTTAGATGAATTGAGACTAATGAAGAGTAAGCTGGGAAAATCCAGCGGAGGGTCCAGAAGCTGTCATTATATGGATTATTATTATGGAAGTACCTGTTACTTCCATGAAATGCAATGTTTAATACATTAAGTTTATATCATAATATGTCATATTAGATTCAGATTATATCACCTGTCAGCAGCTCCCTTCACTTGACTTTGTTCGTTAAATATATAGATTGTGTCATACATTTGGAGGACCCAGAAATGGTAAATTCATCTCATCTAGGTGTACAGGACTAGAAAAATCTTGTAAAGATTTCCAAGCCCATAGAATTATCCATCTGCCCATGCCAGCAAGAAAACCTTGTATATGTATATCATTGTGCTTGAGCTGGTTTTGGCATTGCCTGGCCAAACCCATCACATCTGCTCTGTTTCACAATGTTGGGAAAGTCAGCAGAGGGGAAGTGGGTACATACACATTGTTAGCCTTAATCAAATATGTAGCTTTGCTCAAATAAATATCTTTTAGAGCTTCTGTTTGAGAACAACATTGCTATTTTTTTTTGTTTATCTGGAAACAGAGTCTCTAACAGTCCCTGGTATACTCATAGTCACAATTATCCTACCTCAGCTCTTGGGTACTAATGCTGGGTTTACAGCTATGTGCCCATGCCTGTCTAATCTTTTATTGGCTTAGACTATCTAACCTCAGGTGAACATGTACAGTTCTTTTTGTGTGAAGAAATCTACCACTGCTTGACAAATTTTCCTTATACATAGGAGATATTTACGTAACAAATATTTACTGAATTCCTGGTTTATTTCCATACTTCTATGCTTAAAGTGAACACAGATGAAGGAGAAAAAAATAGGGCCTTGTTTTAATTGAACTTATGTATGGACATGTGACTAAAGTCAGAAAATAAATAAGTATAATTAATTCTATCTATTTATCTATCTATCTAAATGTACATACTTTGTTTTAAAAATAGTTGCCAGGTGTTCTTAAAGCAGAGTAAAACATCAATATCATATGGTTTTTCAGGTTGAGTAGACAGGGAAGTTATCTTTGGGGAGATGATAATAAATAAACTCTTATATAAGAAGTAACTAGGAAGAGGAGGAATAAAGAAGGCTTCCTTATACTATCTCAAGTTTTAACAACAACTAACCAACACATACACTCAGATTGCTTTAAAATAAAATGATTCTGTCATCCAGCATGTAAATAATTACCCTTCCATTGGTTTTGCTTATAAAAACATGAAGATATGAACTAAGGTGCTCAACAGAGTAAAACACATTCATAAATATAAAAGTAACATTTGAATGCAATAATTTTTATGAAATAGTATTAGGTTAATAGAACAAATTTTAAATAATATGTATTATGTGATCTGATTTTATTGCAACTGGGTGATTTCACAATATCTCATTTTGATAATCTGGAATGCATGTAATTAAAATAACCAATAGAAAGAGAAGCAACTTTATAATAAATCAACTTCTCTAATAAAGTATTGTTTCTAATGTTGAAATGAACTGTTCATATCAACCTGTGGTCTACCAAACTGATGTTTAAGGTGAGAGATCTGTATACCACAAAGTTGACAGGTGGTAGTAATAATTCACTGGCACTGCACAGGTTGCTCATGTATGTAGGGATATGGCCTTAGGAGATGACATACAGTAACACTTCTCAGCTGGAGAGTAGCTAGGACAATAGGTTTTAAAAATCTAAATCCCCAAATTTGACCGATCTTCTTTATATAATCATGGGAACATCTTGAGAATCAGTATAGGCATAGGAAACTGATGGATACTTGACCTCTAATTAACAGAAGCATCATATCTTCTTATGTGAAAGGTGATACCAGGCCAATGAGATAAGCTAAAGGTAACACACTAGTGGAACTAAATCTTGAATTAGCATGAGAGATGAAGGCTCATCCTGTGTTAATACAAGTTGGGAGGGAAGTGCTAAAGCAGAGAACTGTGAGTCCAGGCCTTATAAGAATCAATCAAAGGTTCATACTAAACAACAGTTCAGTTTGAATACTTTCAACATTCTCAGAGTGTCACAGAGATCAACAAAAACAACTTCTGTCTGAAAATTTCTCACACAAAACATACATAGCATGCTTTGGTGGGAGAAGAGGATCCTGTGGTAGAGGGAGACATTAAAACAGGTGTACATTATTAGGGTGACTTGGTGGGAGCAATTTGTGGGTGACTCCTCCATATGCATTCATCCTGGCTGGGAAGAGGAGATGAAACTCAGTCTTCAATCCTTTAGTTTATTTGGTTTAGTTTATTTGGATGTTATGGATATAAACATATGAAGGCTTGCTCTCACTCCACCTCCTGACAAAACAAGCTGTAGATATCAAGCTGGAGAAGATTATATATAGATATCTCCTGTTTCCTATAAGAAAGATATATTTCATTATTGTGCTTTCTTCTTCTCTGTACATTTTATACTCTCCCTCAGTATTACTTCTTCAAAAAAAATTTTTTTGCTTTTGTTTATGTGTATATGTTTGTGCCTGAATGAATTATGATGTAATTCAGGAAAGAAATTGCCCACAGAAACAGGAGGGGGCAATAGATTCCTTGAAGCTGTAATTACAGGTAGTTGTGAGCTGCCGATGTGGTTGCTGGAAACTGAACACAGGTCCTTTGCATAAACATCAAGCACGCTTAACTAATTAGCCGTCTTTCCAACAACAGTGTCACTTCTTATGGGATTAGCCCATATACTTTTCTACTCCTTGTTTTCTTTTATGAGTTTCCTTTTCCCAGGCTATCTTCCTTTTCATTACTTAATTATGAAGAATTTCATTCTAATTATGTATGAATTTTTTGATTATAAATAACTATCATAGTTGTTTTCAAACACTGATGATGGAGTTGATATCTCCAGTGGAGTGTCATGAAACAAAAACTCTGGCTGTTGCTGACTGTTTTTGTTACTAGGGGTGGCTTTCTCTGCTAAGAGTAATAGTTGTGATCTAAACACCCAGAACAGTATTCCTCTGAGGAATAACACCAGAAAAATCACAACAAGATATACAACATAGCACATGAATAAATAACAATGTAAAATCCAAAATTATATGAAGAAGGCAAGAATATAATACTTCTAAAAGTTTTCAACTTCTCAATGAATAAATTCTCTTCCAACAAAATGATTCAAATATTGATGGGGCCTTCAAATATTTCATTTCTAAAATTATCTGTGATCTCAGAGAAAACTAAAAAAGAAAAAAAAGGTGAGGTAAGACCCTTGCTTCATGACCTTAAGCAGCAGATTTAGCAAGGTTATGGTCCTAAATGTGGCTAAGACATTTTGGGATCGGAGAGCTCAAAAAATTTAATAGAAGCACTATGAAAAGAAAGGCTGACAGCACAGGTGAATCTAGAAACAAACAAACAAAAATCAATAAGGTCTTGAACACAAGGATGAGGAAAATTTATATTCAGAGAGAAATGAAAGACAAGAAAACAAAAAATCATGAACACAAAATTTGGGAATTTGGGGAATGATCAAAAGATAAAATCTAAGGATCCACAGGGGTACCTTAGATTTTGAGATACCAATCAAAGTAAAAGATAACCTATTTTGTGGAATTATTACCAAAATTTTCCAAATCTAGAAACTAAATGGATATTCAAATACAAAAGGCATTACAAAGGAAAATGATCTATTTTAATAAAAGCAATATACAGCAAGTCGACAACTAACATCAAATTAAATGGAGAGAAACTCAAAGCAATTCCACTAAAATCAGGAAAAAGACAAGGTTGTCCACTCTCTCCATAACTCTTTAATAGAGTGCTTGAAGTTCTAGCAATAACTATAAGACAACATAAGGAGATCATGGGGATTCGAATTGGAAAGGAAGAAGTCAAACTTTCGTTATTTGCAGATGATATGATAGTGTACATAAGTGACCCCAAAAACTCTACCAAAGAACTTCTACAGCTGATAAATACCTTCAGTGATGTGGCAGGATGCAAGATCAACTCAAAAAAATCAAGTAGCCCTCCTATACACAAAGGATAAAGAAACAGAGAGGGAAATCAGAGAAACATCAGCTTTCACGATAGCCAAAAATAGCATAAAGTATCTTGGGGTAACACTAACCAAGGAAGTAAAAGATCTATTTTACAAGAACTTTAAGACCTTGAAGAAAGAAATTGAAGAGAATACCAGAAAATGGAAAGATCTCCCTTGCTCCTGGATTGGTAGCATCAATACAGTAAAAATGGCAATTCTACCAAAGGCAATCTATAGATTCAATGCAATCCCCATCAAAATCCCAACAAAATTCTTCACAGACCTTGAGAGAACAATAACTACGTTTATATGGAAAAACAAAAAGCCCAGAATAGCCAAAACAATCCTATACAATAAACGAACTTCCGGAGGCATTACCATCCCTGACTTCAAACTCTATTACAGCAAACAAGATAGCCTGGCAAATGTTGGAAGCATGGGAGTGGGGATAGGGGTGGAGTTACGGGTGGAGTTACGGGTGGAGTTGGTGGTGGACAAAAGGGAAAGAGGGAGGGGGAAAGGAGAAAGGAAGGACTGGGGAGAGCTTGGGGGAGTGGGAGGGTAGAGATGGAGGAAGGGTGAATATTGGAGAAGGGAATAAGATATCTACTTTAGGGAGTCATTTTAGGATTGGCTAGAGTCTTGGCTCTAGAGGGGATGCCAGGTGTCCACAGGGATGTTCCCAGCTAGGTACTTAGGCAGCAGAGGAGAGGGTGCTTGAACTAAACTTGTCCCATAGTCACATTGATGAATATCTTGATCATCACCATAGAAATTTCGTCCGATGGATGGAGATAGAGACAGACACCCACATTCACATCAGAGCAATGGACTGAGCTCCCAAGGTCCAGTCGAAGAGCAGAAGGTGGGAGAAGATGAGCAAGGAATTCATAACCGCGAGGGGCTGGTCCACCAACTGAGACAGTGTGCCTGATCTAATGGGAGCTCACCAAATCCAGCTGGACCAGGACTGAATGAGCATATGATCAAACAGGAATCTCTGAATGTGGCTGCCTATGGGGGCTGACTGAGAAGCCAATGATAATGGCACTGGGACCCATCTCTTCTGCATGTATTGGCTTTTTGGGAACCTAGTCTATATGGATGCACACTTTCCTAGGCCTGGATGGAGTGGGGAGGGCCTTGGGCTTCCCACAGGGCAGGGTACCCTGCACCCTCTTAAGGAAGCATGAGGAGGGAGGAGGGGTAGTGGGGGAGTGGGAGGGGACTGGGAGAAGGGGTGGAAGTGTAAATTTTTGAATGAAAAATAAAAGAATATGAAAAAAATAAACTATAGTTAAAATTACTAAGACTACAGATAAAAGAAAGAATATTTGGTAAAAGGTGGGAATACAGGGGTGGGCATAGAGGTGGAGTAGGGGGGCAGGGGAGGGGATGGGGGAAGGAGAAGGGAGAAGGGAAGGACTGAGGAGAGCTTGGGGGAGTGGGAGAGCTTGGGGGAGTGGGAGGGTGGAGATGGAGGAAAGGTGGATATTGGAGAAGG
>PVIU01018573.1:0-38722 GCA_004026605.1 Ondatra zibethicus
CTCATGGCTTCAGCTATAAACCAAGTGTAATAAAGGACAGAGTATGTAGCATGTTCAAAGGAGAAGAGTTGGATTGAAATCCATCAAGTCATCAACTTCTTGTGTTGCATAGCCACGAGCTAGAAGTAGAAGAATCTGTTAAGGATGCTAATAAGGATGAGGGACACTGCTTTTAAACCTCTTGGGATGTGTTATTATGCAAATTTTATGTTTGTTCAGCCATCACTACCCTATGCTTTTAGCAAAGTACTTTCCCTTCCATTGGTGCTTCTCATTCTTTCCCACATGAAGACTGTCAAGCTGGTGCCATCCCCTAAGAGCAGGAGAAAGGTCCTAGAAGACAGTGCTTCTCTATCTTACAGTTGATCTCAGGAATGAATGAATGAATGATAACTAATTCCATGACAATATGCACATATTTGAATGCCTCAATACTTCTGCATCCATCTGTTAATGTTAATCCTTCATAAATGTTCATAATTTTATCCCCCTGCTCCCAAGTAAGTAGGAAAGTGGAGGCTTGAATTGTCCTGATAATCCTCAGTATGCTCCTGTGAGGAATATGGTACCAACTTCCTTTTACGAGGCAATGCTCTAGGAGTTCAGGAAGGAAGTCCAAGTTCCTGTGGACAGATATGCAAGCCATGTTCAGCCCTTCCTGAGCATTATCAGAGAGGCAATAATAGCAACAATGAGTTCTATAATGCTGCTGTAATGTCCGTGTGCTGTGTTTTGTGCGATCTCATTTCTCTGTATTCTTTGACCATTTCCATTCAGCTGCATCCCGACCTATTCCAAGTTATGCAGCCTCATAGTGGTGTGACTCTGGAGCCACCCTCACATATTGGTGCGGGAGAATTGTCTGTATTCTGTCGATCATGATTTAAATAAATGCTAATTGGCCATTAGCCAGGATGTATAGGTGGAACAACCAGACAGGAAGTAGAGGCGGAGCAAGGAGAATAGAATTCTGGGAAGCAGGAAACTCTCTTGGCATTCCTGCCCAGACCACCAAAGAAGCAGGATGTGACCTGCCCCACTGAGAAAGGGACTGAACCATATGGCTAACATAGATAAGAATAATGGGTTAATATAACTTATAAGAACTAATACTTAGCCTGGGCTAATGGGCCAATCAGTTTATAATCTTCTGGAGACCTCTGTGTGAGTTTCTTTGGGACTTGCCGGCTGTGGGACCTGGTGGCAGGACAGAAACCCCAACCAAGCCAGCCCTTCATGTTACAACATATCACTTTCATGTTTCTTTCTTTTAAAATTCAACTCATATTTTATTGAGATGAATTCTCTTTTAACAGGAAACTGCACATAGCAATCATACATAAAAAAGAGCAACATTTATCATAAGTATAAGAAAACAAGCAGATAAACACAATGATAATCAAACAATATTGTAAAACTCTGTTACAAGCCTTGGGCCTTGGAGTTAATCTCTCCTAATTAAAATAATATTAGCAATAGGAACACAGTAATAATATGAAAACAGCAGCCCAGAATTTCTTCTTGTCATTAACTGAACAGCTGGAAAGGAATGATAAAGGGAAAGCATTTTTTATATATAATTGAACATAACTGAGTGATGGGACCAGTTAACACCTAAAAGCCAGCCCCTACACACCAGTGAAAGTTATCTCCAAACTCTGAGATACATCTTTGCTATCCAATGTAGAGGGCAGGCTAGACACCCAGAGATCCAGGCATTGCCCTAGAGACGCTTACGTCTTAGAGAAGATGACAGATATTCAGCACAAAATTTCACTGTAGTGTGTGTTCTGACAGCTTTAAACACAGGATGTTACGAGGGCAGAAGCAGAGGTGTTGGGGGAGGGTGTCAAGAAATAACCCTTGCAGAGAGGTTGCCTGAGTCAAGCTTAAAAGAGAAGTAGAAGCTTGCCAGGCAAAGGAAAGCACTCATTAACTGCCCAGTAAGAGAAGATCAGTTACACTATCCACATGGCTACACCAGGAAAGCACACATCATCAATCGCTGTGAAGCAGGCATGAGAATCAATCCTGAAGAAGCGTGTCTCTGGTGCTTTTGATGAAAAGTATAGTAGAGATCTCAGGGGGTGGGGGGATGGAAGATCAGAGAGACCTATAGGTATGAGAACCTTGTCTCTCCACACCATCCATCCACTCAAACTATTTTTATTGGACACAACTGAAAGAAACATTGTTGGCAAATAAAATATCTACCAGAACATTCTGGACTGCTTTGTGCTGCATACACACTTGAACTTCGACCCACACAGCACAAATCCATATTCGAGTGGTTAAGGGGCCATATAAGACGGGTGCTTGTTATGAATGAAACTTTGGTGATTACATCAGCTGCACTAACCCAGAGCAGCTGACAACCACTGCCCGTATTGTGTGTTCTGCAATCAGCAACATCTTTGGTACAGATGTCAGGGAACTGCTGTGCCAACGATGCTGTAATGATGAGAGTAGAGCCCGGCTAGGGAATTCTCATCTTGTGTCTTCTTTGAAAAGTGTCTCTTAAAAGGGGGTGATATACAATACGCACTGTCACTCTTTTTGGCTGGAGCTATGCTTCTTTTGACTCTGTGGATCCCTGAACTTTCTGATCTTAGAGTGGGGATGGTATAAGCTAAAGGGTTTTGGCACACACAAAACCCACTACATTCTTGAATGCTCAAGACAGCTTTACAATGTCTTAAGCTACATCTGAGCAAACCTGTTTCTTACTATCACTGTCAGTCTTTTTCAGCATTTTCTCTACAAAGGACAAAGGAAGGGGGGGGGAAGCACCATTTCCTAAGGCTCAGTTAGCAGAACCATCTAAACTTGACTCTTAGTTAACAGAATGATTCTGCACTGTCCTGCGGGCAGGAAAGTTGCATGCCCTTCCTCACACCTTTACGAATGGCAAACTATGCAATCCTTATTCAACAATCCACAGCATCCTATAAATGTTATCCAATGGGAGTCAATGTTCAGGAGTACGAACCTCAAAAGCACAACAGAATTTTAGTCACTAGAGAAAAGTTTTATCATGCTTACTATTTTGAATATACTAAGGTTAGGGAAATGATCTGAAGATTGTCATCAATAAGGTAAGAAGGCTAAGTGTGTTTATTCTCAAGATCCAGTTAATCAGTTAATCCTCTTACAAGGGCCTTGTTCTTCTAATTATTTTATTTACTGATCCTTTGGTAGACTTTTTTATTGAATAACTGTATAGATCAAAAGGCCTTATATCATGCAAAAGCTTTAATTTCTGAACAAATATATGAAAACAAGACTATAGAAGAATAGGGGAAAAGAGTTGCTTTATGGCAGATTTTCAGACCATGGCCATGATGCCCCTACAGAGAGCTGTGTAAACCTAGACTTCAAGCACAGACTACTGCTTCCAGAAAGTACTCCCAGTGGAAATTTTATAGGGATTGAAAATCTCATGGGTGAGTACCTGAAAACTCACAGTTGGTCAAAAAAGCATATGTGCTTCAACTTTTTTTACTTGCTTTGGTGTTAGCTTATAAAAACTCATAGGTGTATATTGGACTCATTAAATGGAGGTACTCATAAGCACTGGCTGGATCAAGGCAGGGTGCTGACAGCCATTATACATTATGCAAGCTTCCCCACATCATTCTGCCAACGTGCTTCCATTTTAATCCAAAACATTCCCAGCTTGTCAAATGCGAGGCCTCCCTGGAACACAAAGCTAAGCCCCTCATGCAGAGGTTCTCTGATGTGGAGACTGCAAGGAACCCTCAGACGCAGTTCATATGGAACTTCAGATCAATGTGAAACGTCTCCTGCATGCTAATATAACAGCGAACGCAGGAAAAGAAGGTTGAAGGAGAGCCTCAAAACATGCTGACCTGGTAATTGTCAAACACCAGGTTTTTTAAGTATTACTAGCATATACTAATTATACATAATAATGGGCTTCCTTATGGCATTTTCATACCTGCACCTAATGTATTACAATCATATTCACACATATACCCTTCACCTTCTCTCATCGTCTCTCACTCCAGACTTTTGTCTTCACTGAATAAAGCCAATGACTATTCATGACCCAGCTAATTCTTTCACAAATCCATTGGTGGCGAAGATAATCTGTGGTTGGTTTTGATTTGGTTTTCTGGTTTCGTTTTGTTTTCTTTTGTTTTAGACTCTTCTAGGACCAGATCATGTAGAAGTTGAATGCAATACTAAACTTTCAAATTGCTACATTTTATAAAAGGGCCACAAAAAAAAAGGGCTCACATGAAATAGTTTACAATTTCATGTTGACAAGTTGGCCTGTCCAAGACAATTAGCATCTTTGCAGCAAGATGGTTGACAGATGGGAAGAAGAACTGTGAGTTCAATTGTTCCACATAGTCAAAAAGGCTGAACCTCAGCCTTTCTAACAGAGCTAATACATCAGAGAAGAGAGAGATAAAGACTGGAAATCTAATGAAAGGCAACCAGATGGAAAATAATAAAAGGGAAGCATCTGAAATAGTAGTTTAAAATTGTTTGGGTAACTTTTGTTCTCAGACCATCTGTGGGACTTGAAGAAAGACACCCAAGAAGACTGGCTGTTACCATGAATGGAGATTTATGGGGCCTTGAACTAGAAAAGGTGGTGGGTGATGAACTCTTCATAAAGAAATGAGTCCTCTACAAACCTGGTGAGAGGATATTAGGAGGGGCAAAGAGCTGAGAATTAAGCAGAGGGCTCTGAAGAAGGGTAGGAGAGGGAAAAAAAGCAATGAAATGCTTTCTTCAATGAAAATAAAAGAAATGCCCCCACAAATTGAAATCAATTGATATCTAGAAGACATTCAAAGTATACTTAGAAATCATCATCTATCCAAAGCTGTACCTGTGGATTCTATTGTTCATTCGTGTGTGTATAAACCAGTCAGCAGGGTAGTGTTGTCCCTGTTTGCCTATCAGATATTCCAGAGTATAATGATATGAAGGCTTAGTTGCCAACCTGTGTTGCTCTCAGGAGGTGGGCAACCTTTAGGAAGAGGAAATTGGTCATTGAAGCAAGCCCTTAAATATAGGGACCCTGACTCTCACTTTCAATTAATGGCTTTTTTAGTAAGCATACCAAATATTGGGTTTATTTAGGGCTTTCCACATATGTCTATTATTGTGCTTTGCTCCTATTCATTTCTCATCACTCCCGTCTTTTCTCCTCCTTACCACCAGCCTGCCCTCTCTGTAAGTAGCTCCCCTTAAGCTTTTTTATGTTGGTCTGTCTATCTGTCTGTCTGTCTGTCTGTCTAGTCTTTCTCTCTTCCTCCTGCCTGCCATGAAGTGAGCAGATTCGCTGCTTCATGTCCTCCTTTCTATGACATTCTAACTTGCCCTGAGCCCACAAATATGGAGCCTGGTGACAATGAATGGAAACTCCTAAATCTCTTGAGTCAAACTCTTTCCTATTTTCTCAGTTATTTTTGTCACAGTGACAAAAGTCTAACACATGAAACCTAAAGATAGATGTGTTGATAGCATATTAAAATGCTTGGGGAGCCAAAGGGGAGGATTGTACTAAGTGAGGTCAATTTAATCTTTTGACAGGTGGATCTAGAACTTCTGAGACTTTCCCCCCTTATCTAGCATTCTTATCAATAAACAAGAACATAAGATCAGGACCCTTTTTCTGTCATATAAATACACAATCAACTGCAAATCTGATAAAAATTTGAGTCCAAAACTGCCTATGGGGGGCAGAGCAAGGGGCACTGTTTGGAGAAGTTGTGGAACTGCTAAAATGTGAGACCCTTCACTATTGTAAAGGGGTCAGAATGTCTAAAGTTACAAAGGTTCTTGTCATAGCCAGAAACTGGAAACAACCTAAATGCCCCTCGATCAAAGAATGGATAAAAAAATGTGGTACATTTACACAATGGAGTACTACATAGCAGAAAAAAATAACGACAGCCTAAATTTTGCAGGAAAATGGATGGAACTAGAAAGCATTATTTTGAGTGAAGTAACCCAGACACAGAAAGACAATTATCACATGTACTCACTCATAGGTGTTTTTTAAACATAAGGCAAAGAAAACCAGCCTACAAACCACAATCCCAGAGAATTGAGACACAATACGGACACTAAGAGAGACTTACATAGATCTAATCTACGTGGGAAGTAGAAAGTATAAAAAGACAAGATCTCCTGAATAAATTGGGAGCATGGGGACCTTGGGGGAGGGTTGAGGGAGGGAGGGGTGTGGCAGGGAGGGGCGCAGAAAAAAATAAAAAATAAAAATAAAAAAAAAATTACAAAGGTTCTTCAACCAGTGTTGAATTTTTTTTTTGAACCCTCAGATACTGCTAGTGGAAGCATATAATGCTGTAACCACTTTGAAAAACAGTGCAGAAATTTCTTAAACACACATCTGCCCTATGATCTAGTCATTTTTCCCAGACAGTTACACAAAAGAAACAAAATCAAATGCCTGTGTGAAGGGTTATGCAGAAAGATGCATAGCAGCAGACAAACTGAAGCAATCCAACTGTCCATTGACCTGTGAATTAATAAAATTATTGTCTATGCATACAATAAAATGCTACTTAAAGCAACAAAGGGGATGAAACCAATATACACTATAACATGGGGGAGTTGTCAAACAAGTGTGATAAATGAAACAAGCCAAAGAAGAGTGCTCTAACTTCATTTACGTAAAAAGAAAATATAAATGAATCAAAACATGGCAAAGCATGGATTAAAAGTCACCTGAGGATTCAAAGGTTAGAAGAAAATGATCATGGGTAGCATAGGAAGGGGAAACAGGGTAAAGGGATTATAGAAAAGGATAAAGAAACATGTTGGGTGGTGAACATGTTCATTGCCTTTAATCTATTGGTGGTTTCACTGTTTTAGATATTCGTTGAAATTTATAAAATTGCATATAACATAATTAATTACATAGAAATTATGTGAATATGTGCAAAATAAAAGTGAAGGAGATTACAAATTAAAAGTGTCAAAATAAATAAAACAAATTTAAAAGTATCAATATAATAACAAATGACTTGATATATCTCTACATTAGCTCTATAACAGCATTGTTGGAAAGGACACATAATATTGCCATGTAAGAATTACAAATAACCTTTCCATGGTGATCATTTCAGCCTTGCCCTTATTTAAGCACAGAAATAGTGGTTTTACCCTCTCAGAATCTTTCCTCTGATCTGCCTCCTTCTCTTCACCAAATTCTACTCTGGGCTCATTATTTTTCCAAGACTGTTTTATTATTAAAGTCACCCATATCTTTCTCTTTCACCTGGAGTCAGGTCATTGTTCCAGTGCTCTGCCTTCTTTGAGTTCCCTCTGACTCCCATCCCACCTTCCTCCTTCAACCCCAAATATATGTGTTGACCTAAGTTTCTGTCCTGCCCAGTCCTATAGCTGTTCAGTCCCAAAGAAACACACAGAGGCTTACATTAATTATAAACCGTTTGGCCTATTAGGTCAGGCTTATTACTAACTATCTCTTATTAATTAAATTAACCCATAATTCTTATCTATGTTTAGCCACATGGCTTGGTACCTTTTCTTAGTAAGGCATTCTCATCTTGCTTCCTCTGTATCTGGTTGGTGACTGTGTCTCTGCCTTTTCTCTTCCCAAAATTCTCTTAGTCTGGTTGTCCCACCTACACTTCTTGCCTGGCTACTGGCCAATCAACATTTTATTAAACTAACATGAGTGACGAATCTTTACCATGTACAAGAGCATTATCTCACAGTATATATGCTTCAACCCTAGGTGTTAAGTGATATTCATCAGCTTCTTGCTTCAATGGCACTAGATCACAGGATCAAGTTCATTCTCTTTTCTGCTCTTCGCTATTTGTTTTCTTCCTGGCAGGCACCCAAGTGCAGGGACACAAGTGCTAGCCATTTCATAGGGGTGCATGTTTCTCTACAGAGGCCAAACAAGGACTTCTCCTTGCATAGTGCCCCCATATATAAATCCACTGCAACTCTGGAACTCTGCCTCTTTTTCCTAAGATCATCCATTAAAAATAGGGAGTACAGTCTACACCTTTTTGTGACTTAGTTTCCCTTACCCAAACAAACATAGTTCTCGCCAGTCCCCCTCAAACTTCCCTTGACCACAGAGATTTCCCATGTCTCCTTGACAAATTACACAATGAGAATACAATCAACCCCCACCCCAGTCCAAGGCTCCTTTTCACTGTTGCCATCTCTCCTGCCCACTCATGGCAGTGACATATTCTGATGGGCTTAGGTTGAGGAAATAAACAATTTTCAGAAAAGGGACCATTTGCTGCTCCTAGCTATGAAGAGAATGGCCCAAGCACCTTAACCTTTTAGAAAGTCAAAGAAACAAATTGAATGCCATATTCATCTCCAAAACAAAAAGAGAAGATATCATTCCAAGCTCTGGGTACCCAAAAAACCAACTCTTTTATACACACACCCTCATACACAGTTCCTTGATACAGGTCTTAGAACTAACTCTTCAGTCTGTCAGTGACTGGGTAGGTGGGAGACACTCACATTAAGAAGCAAGTCCTCTTTGTTACTGGCTTTAGGGAATTCATCAATAGCTCTCAGCAAGGTGGAGCCCTCTGGAACATCTGAGCCACTATTGGATCGCCTCCAGGGTAGATCACCATTGGTCCCTATCCACATCCCATAAGTACACTTTCTCAGGTGAGTGCTACAAAGAATTCCTGAATAGGTATATATTCTAATGGAGTATCAGATAAATTGATGATTAACCATAAGGAAAAAATAGAACAAAAGCCTTAAGAATAACATAGAGAATGGTCAAGGATAGGTTGGACCATACACAGCCCTGACTAATAACTATTTTCTGGTATTTGAAATACAAAAAGGAATCTTTTTTTCATGATGTAAGATCATGAAGACATTGGCATGTGTTCTGAGCCTTGAACAGAAAGAAGAGTTTGAACTTGTAGGCATAGGTGGGGAGGCAATTAGAGGTGAGGAAATGTTTTGGAGACAGCAAATCACAAGGGGTAACATTAACTATCTTTAAGTACAATGTTTCTCAGCCTCCCTGATTACAGACATCACTGGGGATGCTTGTTAAAAATATAGATTGCTAGCTCCACCTCAGGTCTCTGGACCACGTCCAGAGAGACAGGACATCTGAATTCTTAACATGCAGATCCTGAGTGATTCTTATAGTAAATGAAGTCTGAGAAATACTGATGAAGGATCTCAAATCCACTTCTAGGAAGAAACAAAATTATAACCTATCTCAAATAGAGAAAATTCAAAAAGAGGAATAAATAGGCTCTGATTTCTATAAAAGTTTGGTATGGAATAAGAATCTAATTAAAGGTTTCCGTGCCCTGAAATAGGCTTTTATGAGAGTTGGACTCACCATTCCCAAAAAGCTTTTAAACTGGAGACCACCATTTACCCTAAAGGAGCTGGCACTGGTCAGTGGGGAGTCAATTGAGTTTCTTGGGATCACTTGGCATTTGTGAGAAACTAAAAACCACTCAAGCAAGCATGCATGGAAAGAGTTTGTTGTGAGGGTGCAGGGGTGTCAACAAAGCCAAGTGAGCAACTGGAGCTGGACTTCGGTGAGAGAAAGTCACCAGGCCCCTTTGTCTTTTCTCCTCGCCCTCTTCTCAGACCAGGGTCACAGACTAATAGTCTATTTAGAAATGGCAATGGTATTTATTCTTCATGTGCAGTCTTCAGATACAAGGAACTGATGCAATCTCCTCACCCCAATTTCACAACCCTCCTTAGGTCACATGCCCACACCTCATCCAATCAGCAATGGCACTCCCTTGTGACTGTGTAACCTATACACTACCATAACAGGATGTTAGCTAAGAGAAAATAGAGGGTGGCCTACCCAAATAGGGCAAATGTATCTTCTTTCACCTTAATTCTATATTCTACTGCAAAAACAATAGTTTTTAAAACTTAGATATACTTAAGAACTGCTTCCCTGGGTTTAATTTTGAAATTAAATTAAATTCTTATGAAAGTCACCCCCCTACAGGAATGTCATTGATGGATACATATAAACAAAAAATTCTCTCCTAAAGAATTTCTCTATCTCCAAATTTAAATCAAGAAGCATTTGCTGAACTTCCTCAAATGTCTCATGATTAAAATAAAATTTAGGACTCTTTTGCTTCCAGAGAAATTTAGCACCTGTTTCTCACTGGTTTTCATTTAGTTCATCTAAACACTGACCGTTTTCGCTGAAGTGCAAAGACCATTGGAGAAGCTAGTAGAGTCCTTCCTCTTTGAAAAGGAAGACTAAAGCCTCATCCAAGGAAGATGAGCCCAGGGGTTCCTCAGCTTGCGTCTGGCTAGCCAAACAGACAGATCCCCATAAAATTCAACACGGTTTTTTCCTAGGGTCAGTAGTCTTTGGCTTCAGTATAAGGGGAAAAAAAAACTCTTCCTGGATGACTATTGATAAACTGTGACAGAACCAATCCACCGATCCAAGGAAAACCTCTCATAAAGAGGTGGTTGGGGGGGCCTGTCCTAAATTGAAGTCTTGTCTCACTGCGTGAAAGATCACTAGTACTCTCAACGCTCTCTTGTTTCATGACTTTTGCTTCTAACAAAGTCACTGCTCACTCTTTGTTTTCTTCTGCCACTTCTCCTAGGTCATGTTCTCCTCCCATCCAGATATTAAGTCAATAACAACAAGACTTTTTAATATTTATATGCATGCACGTATGTGTGCTCACACATGCTGAGGGAAGTCTACATGGGTATGGGTGTGTGTGTGTGTGTGTGTGTGTGTGTGTGTGTGTGTGTGTGTGTGTATGTGTGTGTGTGTCCACAGAAGCCAGAAGAGGGCATCAGATCCATTCCCTGGAGCTAGTAAGCAGTCCAGTAGATGCTGGGAACTGAACTCTTGTCACATAAAAGAGCAGACAGAGGCTTCTCCTAACTACTGAGCCATTTCTCCAGCCCGACGATGAGGTTTATAAGGTTTTACTTTTATGAAAGGTTCATTTTAGTAGCTCTTGTTACGTTGAAGTTCTAGAAATCATGAAAAAAAAAAAACTTTTATTAAAACATTCCACAGAGGAAACTGGCCAAGGAACTTGCAAAAAAAAAAAGTAAAGGAGGTGCTCAGTTTCACTCCTTTTCTTCTTTTTTGCTTTTCCCTAAGCTGCAGGTATTGCATCTCTCTGGCTCTAAAAAGCTAAGAGCTTGCTCAGCCTGCTCTGCCAACTCCAGAGATTTCACCAGCTTTCCAGAGTTTTCCTCACTTGAAACAAATTTGTGAGAGAGCTAGAAAGATTGCTGTGTGGTTAAAAGCACTGGCTGTTCTTCCAGAGGACCCAAGTTCTATTCCTTGCATCCACATGGAAGCTCAGGACATCTGTAACTCCAGTCTCAGGAGATCTGGCAGCCTCTTCTGGCCTCCCTACAATGATGCCCAGACAAACATGAGGCAAAATGCCCATACATGGTGCGGGAGAATTGTCTGTATTCTGTCAATCATGTTTTAAATAAATGCTGGTTGGCCAGGCAGGAAGTACAGGTGGGACACCCAGACAGGAAGTAAAGGTGGGGCAATGAAAACAGGAGAATGCTGGGAAGGAGGAAGCCCATTCCTCCCCAGTCCTGCCCAGACCACAGAAGAAGCAGGATGTAACCTGCCCCCGCTGAAAAAGGTACTGAGCCATGTGGCTAACATAGATAAGAATAATGGGTTAATATAAGCTACAAGAGCTAATAAGAAGCCTGAGCTAATGGGCCAATCAGTTTATAATTAATGAAGACTCTTTGTGTGATTTTCTTTGGGGGTTTACCGGCTGTAGGAACTGGGCAGGACATAAACCCCAACAAACAGGCCCTCATATTACACATACATATAAAAATATTTTTTAATTTTTGTTCCTGACAGGACTAAAGAGATGGCTCAGTGGTTAAACCCAAGGACCCAGGTTCAATTCCCAGCACCTACATGGCAGTCACAACTGTCTGTAATTCCAGTTCCAAGGGATCTGACACCCGCACACAAACAAAGAGGCAAAACACCAATGCACATAAAATAAAAATAAGTCATTTTTAAATTTTTTAAGATATATTTGTCCCTACATATAGATATACAGACTCAAAAGAGTGTGTTATCACTAAGAAAAAGATACCTGCTGAGAGATACAGTAGTATGTATAAATTTATACTATATATAAATTTCAGAATGTAAGAATACCTGTATTGAGCTCAAGATCTTGAGATGAATTATTTAGATGGAAATTGAAAAGTGAATCTCTCTAGAAGACATGGAAAAGACCCAAACAAAACTGTGACATCTCTGAGACAGAAAAGGAAGAAAACCTGTGTTTGTTTGTTTGTTTGTTTGAGATAAAATTTGTGAAACACATAAGCACCATTTCAAAGTGCACAAGTCAGTGGTGTTTAGTGCACTTGCCATGGTGTGCCACCATGATTGCCCCAAAACTTTCCAACACCCCAAGAGAGGCCCTACATTGAGTTATCATTCTCCATTCTCCCTTCCCACAAATTCTCCCTGCCCTGGGCCATGCCTACTCTGCCTTTTGACCAGGGAGCTTTGCCTGTTCCAGATTTATCACATGAAAAGAGTGTTTTAAAATGTAGCCTTCGGTGGCTGGAGAGGTGGCTTAGCAGCTATGAGCACTTGCTGCTCTTGCAGAACAGCAGTTCAGTTCCCAGCACACACAGGGCAGTTTCAAACTGCTTGTAACTCCATTTCTAAAGGATCTGATGCCCTTTTCTAGTACCCATCAACATTGCAGGCACATGGTGCATATACATACACATACATAATGCACACAAAACACTCATACATATAAAATAAAAATAATAAATATTTGAAATGTAACTTTTGAACTTCAACTCCTTCACATGATGTTTTCAGATGTTATCATCACTGACTTGAAATTTCCTTCAAATTGTACTTGTACCAATACTTCATTCATCTTATGGGTAGATTATTCCACTGTGCATACACACTCCATTCATCAGCCATTTATCTATTGATGAACATTTGTGTTGCTCTGATCTTTTGTCTGCTATGAATAATGCTACTACAAGTTGAAGGTTTTAAAGGAAGCAACTCAGTATCTATTTTGCCGCACACTGTTGGGTGTTTTGGCCACATATCAAGTCAAAATACTCCAGGGACTGATGCTACCTGAACATATTTAGTGAGGAGTCCTTTTACTACATAAAACCAATTGGGATAAAAGTGACCACACTTCTACCAAGAAAGAAAGAAAAGTTGTGGGCAGTTTTGGAGATGGTTGAATAATGATGTTTGCAATAACTGACACATTAACTGCAGTGAAAAATAAGCTCATCAGATCTAGCAGCCAGAGCAGACATGGAGTGAGGACCACAAGAAGAATTCAAAACCATTGTCTAGTTGTGTGTGTGTGTGTGTGTGTGTGTGTGTGTGTGTGTGTGTGTGTGTGTGTGTGTGTCTGTGTTACTTTTTTAAGGACTGCACAGCTGCAGCAATTGTGTGAGCATCCAGGGACTGTCAAACCCTCATCTGACTTTATGAAGAATGTCTCTGAGGTGGATTTTATTGCTTTCAGCTGGAGAATGCATCCCACCCCACTAGCACAAAGCCACATGCCCACCAACCATTGCCTGTCTTCTCCTGCCCTGAAGTGATCAGAAAACCAGAGTCCACCACAGGGAACACACATGGAGCCAATTTGTGCCTCAAGTTGGCTCATAGCTTACCATAACCTGCAAGAGATAAGACACAGCAACTTTCCAACAGGAACAGAAGCCCAAGGGAGTTCACCTTTGCGTAGGGTGCTTGTCCCTTTGTGGAATTAATATTTTGATTTTCTTTCCAGTAGGCAGTAGTTTTCATTTTCTAAACAGTCAGAAGAAGAACACTCAGATTCTCTTTTTCCAAAACTTTCTGGAGTTTCAGTGACACGAATGTATTCTGCACCAGCGTACATAATGTGGGAATATTATTCGATCCAAATAAATAAATAAAGACTGTTTAGGGAAAGCAATGGGGTGGGGGCTGCAGGGAAGCAAGCCCACATCTGCTCTTGCTCACAGTGTTCAATTCAGCCCACCTCGAAGGACCCCCCAGCTTTGCTGGATCTTGATGCTCTGATGTTCACAGAGCAACTCAGCTCTCCGAGACACCATGTTGACACTGGGAGTCCTACCAAGTGTTGAGAAGCGATGTGGAAGACCTCCTTCAGGCACACACTGGGGAGATGGGCAGCAATCTTCTCAGGCCTCTTCTCGGAAACCAAATGTGAGCACTTGCCAACTCTGTGTCTTTGAGGAAACTCTTTGAGGAAGACTACTGCTGGATAATGTTTCCCATGCTAGAGATAAACTATGAATTTTCCCAGCTTTCAGATCATCCTGAAGAAAAGATCTTAAAGATACATTAAACCAGCTGAACAGTTCTCACTTTAGGGACACTGATAGCTTTTGTGCCAAGAAGATGACTCCAAAGGGACAGAGACTCCCAAAACAAAGTGTGCGTGTGTGTGTGTGTGTGTGTGTGTGTGTGTGTGTGTGTGTGTGTGTTTGCAGCAAATGCGCCTGGTTCAAGTGGACCTTGAGATAAATAGAACTTAAAATTTAGTGTATTTTTAAATAAAGTTTTAATTTAAAAGCTATTATTTTAAAAAGACTACAAATAAACATTGCGCATCACAATTAGCCAGACCCAAAGTCTATACCATTAGAATACCCTTTCTGAAGCTATAGAGCCTCACATCAGATTTTCCACTTTCACTATCAGATGTATTTTTATTCAGTTATCATAAAAATACCACCAAGACTGAAAAATCCATGACAGAATTAGAGCAACAAAAATAATTAATGTTATATCCTCTTTTATATCCACTCGTGTATGTTTTTAAAAAAGAATTCTCAAGCTTTGGAGATGACTCAGTCAGTAAAACACCTTGCACAAGCATGAAGACTTATGTTTGGATATCCAGAACCCATGTAAGAAGCTGGGCATAGCAATGCTCACATAGAGTATGGCAGATATCTGAAACCCCGTGGCCAGTCAGCCACGCTGAACAGATGAGCTTCTGGCTCAGTAGAAGACTCGGTCTCAAAAACTAAAAATGGAAAACAATCAAGGAAAGACACTCAGAATTGACCGTGAGCCTTCATGCACATGCACACATACCCACATTCACAAGTGCATACCACCCATATGTGCATATAAAATAAATTTTTTTAAAACAAAAAAGAACATTCTCAGTGCAGCACAAAAGATGCAGTTCTACTACAGTCCCTCACGTTCTAGTCTTGTGATTAGAAGCACATAATACCAAGTTTTCTGCCTTTGTTTTTTGGATATGGGGTTTTACTATGTAGCCTGACTGGCCTAGAACTTGCTATGTGGATCATGCTGGCTTTGAACTCAGAGATCTGCCTGTCTCTGCTTCCCAAGTGCTCAGATTAAAGGTGTGAACCACCACTCTGAGCAACATTTGCTATCTTAATCATTTAACATGCACAGGACAACAGTAACAAGTATGTGCACGTTGCTAGGATGCAACAGAAACTCTAGACATTTTCAGTCTGCAAATTAAACTTTAAATCCATAAACTTCCCATCACCTCTCCCGTCAACTCCGGGAATCCCCATTCTACCATCCGTTGCTGTGAGCTAAGAGTTTCTAACTTTAATTTGTAAGGAACTTAAAAGCCAGTTTATTCAAACTCTCCTTTTCAGCTGGGCAGACTGTGCTGCGGAGCTCCAGATGGTGATCAGTGAGTCACCCAGTACCCAGGCTCCCCAAACCAGCTGTCTCCAGCGCGCCATGTCAGTAATTTGGTTATGGTTGGGTTGCCCATCATACAAATCAGTGCTCATTTCCATACAGAAGAAAGCAATTTGCAGCAATTATTACAAACATCAAATTACAATTCCAGAAATATTTTTGTAAATTGAACATAGTGGCTCAGAAAAACTATTTCTATAACCCTCTCTAGTCAGCTTAGGTTTGAGATAACCACATTTCCAAGGACTGTTTAGAACAAACTCTGTTAGAAAATTAGGAGAATATTGATTATACGTGGTAAAAGTTCTAAGATAGATAAAATTCATCAAGAACAGAAAGTGTCTACCAGACAAAGAGATGTAGCCATGGAATCTGTCTCTTGGGTAGTAGAACAGAGATTCTGATAGCATCCTGTTTCCAATTTCACTTCCCTCCAGCATCCCCAGAGCCCAACTAGATGTCATTTCTAGATGGAATGAGTTGAGTCTAAATCTAAGACATTAGGAAAGTAGAATCTGTTTTTGTCCCAGTATTGTGGAAAAAGTCAGTGAATGTAGGAAAAAGAGAAGTTTGGGGCATCTCTAGACTGCTGGGGACAAGAGAAAGACTGCAGGTTAAGAGTTTAGACTGTGAATTTGGGTATCTGGAGGTAAACTAACTAACCCTTTGCTGCATGCCAACCCTTCCTCTGTTTCTGTTTTCTTATGTGTCAAATGTGGGTGAAACAGTAACGTCCCCAGCCAAGAGCAACACGAGCTGCTTGCTGCTTCGCTCAAAACCTGCTACAGCTGTTCCCAATCCCTTCTTGATGTGCCCTTCGGTCTTCCTGCCCTCTCTTTTCACCATCCTCTCTCTCCTCTTTGCTTCCCTCACACTTTTAGGTCTTCTTTCTTTATCACTTGCCTGTGTTCTATTCATCATCATGAGCAGGACCGACCTCATACTTGATGATTTGAAGAAGTCTAAAGGTCTTATCTACCATAACCTAAAAGTCTCTCTAAGATATTATGATGAGTCATCCAATACCCTGAATAATTCTCCATTTTGGTGTAAAATCCCCAGCCTTCAATAGTGTTAATTAATATTTAAAGTATTAGCCTATTCCTAAGTACCTTGGCACATTCTCTCATATAAAATTATATCTATATGAAATTACCTGGCTTGTGTATTGATTATTTAATTACCATTATCTTTGAGTATCTGAAAAAATATCAGCTTTCCTGTCTTGTTCCTGACTGTATCTCCTACCATTTCAGCAAAATCTAGAAAGTAGTAGCTACTCAAAAAATAGCTATCAAATGTTGAAGGTTGAACTACTTACTTCCAACCCAAATATACTATGCTGCCCACCTCCAGTTCTACAAATATGCTAACTCCTTTGTGTGAAATACAGGACATCCAGTAAATGACTGAGTGCCTTCCTGGGTCATCTCATTAATACCCCAGGACTCAAGAAGAGTTTTTTGCTTTCCTACCTCTATCTAGGCTGAGACATGCTCCTCCAAATGCCCTTGCCTGTCACACCAGCCTTAACATTCCTGAGATCTTCATGAACTGGCATATGCCCCAGTACTGCCACAACTATAGCACTCCTCTCTAAAGTTGATACTGGCATCCATAGTACCAAAATCTGAGTTTCCACAGTAAGGGAGTAGAGAGTCTTCTAGACGCAATCCCTGTTTCATGACCCCTCCTTGACCCTGATCTGTCCCTTCTAAATGAGTTTGTGTGAGGCCTTGAAGAAATGAGAAAAGTCAGACTCCACAGTATCAAATCCATGAACATCAAAGGTCCCATCTTATTGTTGTCATAGTTCTTATGCAGAAAACTCTTGGAAAAGAGAATCCATCTCCCCAATGTATCCTCACACCTGACCCACTACCACTGTGTTCATAAACTAAATGAATGTACTTAACTTTTATCTGTTTAATTACTTTGGTCTCCAAAATTCCATTTTGTGTTTTTCTTTCATTGTAACTACTATATATTTCAATAGGGCTGCCCATCTTCACTGAACAATGCTTAAGAAGAAGCAAAGATGTTTTCTGCTTACTTTGGCTCCAAATTGGAAGGATTCATCCCAGACAAAAAAAAATCCAGCAATAGCACTGGCTGAGAATGGAATTCCAGACACTTCAGTTGGCTCAGCTCTGACACCAGATCATGACACAAGGTGTTGAGAAGGGGCCACACACACACTTGGATGAGGTCACTGCTGTGCATTGACATTGATTGTGCTCTCTGGACTTGCTCGCTGAGCTAAGAAGTTCTGAGTGTGTTACAGTGCTGGTGGCAAACCCAGGGCTATGCCAACATACCCAAGCAACATATATGTGGAAATGATCAGAAGCCCTGCTTGCAACTAGATCCCTGCTCCCAGCACAGCAATAATCTGAGAACTTTGAACCTATTTCTCAAGCCAAATCAGGCCCCAAAGACATTTCAGACCCTCTGTCTGTGGGAATATGCCCTCAGTTGCTCATGGGAATAGGTAATAAAATGGGATAAGAGCAATACACACAGTTTTATTTCTAGACCATATAGACAAACAGAAATAGTCTAAAGTTGATGAACTGTCTCAACTGTGCTACAGCAGTGATTTATATCTTATAATATTAATATTGCCTCCAAATGTGTGAAAGAGGGGACTGCATCCTTTCAAGTCATTTCATCCTAATGCCAAAATATGTTAGAATTATTTTATCAGTTCCAGGCAGTTATGAACCTCACTCTGATATGACTCCATAGACAATACTTTCTTTTGAAATTCTCTATCCCATGGCTCAAAGAGGAAATGTATTAGAATCACTTGAGGACAAATTTAGACATACATTTAGACAAAATATTCAGGCAGCCACTTGGTATGTAATTAAAATGCCACTGGTGGGAACCATTGGCTCCAGCAACAGTGAGGGAAACTTAACTTTTTCCTCCAGGAAACCAATTCTATCAACAGGCCCACTAAGCAAAGTGAAACAGTGATCTTACGAGGGAACCAGAAAAGATGCCGCTAAGGTCCAGCACCTGGTGAGTCACTAGCAGGTGGCCCAGAGTGGGCTCAGAATGGAAGCTAGAAGGGTGGAATTTGTATGCTCTGCTCATAACAAGGCAGGGTGGGTTTCCTCTGCTCTGCTTGCTATTTGATGCAGGCCCTGGGAATAAGTTGTGAGAGTTGACCTTGGATCTGGACCCATAATGCTCTACTCATACTCTAGAGAAGGTACTGGTTAGAAAACTCTAGAGGTCACCAAGGCAACCTATGCCTCCAGGAAAGCATAGGGAATAACTTCTAGGGATATGTCGACCCAGGTTGGTCTTCAACTTGCTGCAAAGCTGAACATAGCCTTGAATGCCTGATCCTCCTGCTACCACCACCTAGGTGGTGGGATTATAGGCATGCAACACCATGCCCAGGCTTATATTTTTCTTTATTTATACCTTTAAAATTCCAGAGTATAATTTAAGGTTCCCATTTAATAAAGGTCAGT
Organism: Ondatra zibethicus; assembly: GCA_004026605.1. Taxonomy (NCBI): domain Eukaryota; kingdom Metazoa; phylum Chordata; class Mammalia; order Rodentia; family Cricetidae; genus Ondatra; species Ondatra zibethicus. The sequence goes on from PVIU01018573.1 coordinate 19,252, forward strand.
TTATTCCATGGGCAAAGGTAATGCCAACTCTCCATATCCTTTTTCCCCTTTTTATGGAAAATGACAAGTAGATACTCATTACTTACCTTCAATAATTATCAATTTAGGCCCCGTCTTGTTTCACCTCCCTCCCCACATATATACAGAGATGTTATTACTATCAGAAAAAGGGGTGCAATGAATACAATTACTTTGAAGGGGTTAAGTATGTAACCAATTGTATGTGTATTAAAGAGAGAGAAAAACAATATAAAATAAATGTAGCAAAATGTGAAAAGCTGGCAAGTCTTGGGAAAGGTCATCTGGGGGAGAAGTTATTTGTCCTGTTCTTGCAAATGCTTCGTAAGTATAAAATGATTTCAAATTAAGAAAGCAAACATCTGTCTCCCTCTGCTGAAGTTGGATGATGCCTGCACCATATTCTCTTTGCTCTGTTATTCTCTTTATCCCTGCTTTGGGATTTTCTTGGGCAGCCTTACTTCTTGGTTCCTCTGTAAAGAACCTGGTGTTATTTGTGTTGAAACCATGTTACTGACATTTTTATGGTGTTTAGTCTTTCTACCCAAGAACTTGTGTATTTCCCTTTGAGTAAATTCACTCCTGTATTTTTCTGGATGTTTTACAGTTCTTGTCTGAATTTTAAGCACTCTTTGCTTGCTTACTTTACTATTCTAAATGCAGGATTCTCTTGCACTGTACCTACTATCAGGTCTCAATGTCTGTTTTGAGTTTCCCAAATGAGAAGTTTTTAAATTGTTTTGTAACTATTCTGAGGTAGATTTTTTTAGCTTGTTTCTACTATCTTAGTATTGCCAATGTGTCTCAAAATTTTCAAAACAAAATATTCTTCAGTTCACTTTAGTTAATAATTGCAAAATGGGAGCTGGAAAGTGCAGTTAGCAGTACTTGCTGCTCTTGCAGAGGCCCCAGGTTCACTTCAAAGTACTCTCACAACCATTTGTAACTTCAGTTCCGGTGATCGGACACCTTCTTCTTGCCTTTAAGGGTACCAAGAACATACGTGGTGCACATGCATAAATGCATGCAAGCAAACATTCATGCACATAAAATAATATTTTTGGAATTGTAAACCCATGCTGCTATTATTACATGGAGGAAATAGTTAAGAGCCCTAGAATCTCAGATATTAAACTGGTTAAGATAGGTATATAACAGATCACATCTGAAATCTGCAGAGAACTGCTATCACCATAGGAAAACAGAAGAGGAGCTGGGGAAAAATAGCTTGACATGTAAATAGAAACTTTAGCCTGCTTGTGGCATCAACATACACAAAGAAAGCATATGTGAACCAGTTCTCTGAGAGTATGAATATTGGAAAGGAAAACATGAAGAGGTGGACAGACCATGAGCCCCCCATGGTAGGGCAAGTACCCCGTCTTAAGGCATCTCACATGGTCCTGTCTTTCACACCACTGCTTCAACATTCACTCAGTGCTGAGAGTAAAAGTATTTGCCAGCTGCCAAGCACCCACACTGATTCTCATAAAAAACAAGTCAGTTGCACTGGGGCATACACATCAGCCCACGGGGACACCTCCAACCAGTGCTGACCCAGCACTGCCAGTCCATGAGCTCATCAGGAACTGCTTTAATGCCTCTCAAACTGAGCATCTGAGAAAAACTGAACGTCTGAAAGAGATGAAAAGCTGTAAAAACTAATTAATGTGGCTTCGTGTCTGCAAAGATGTTGGAAAGGCCGGTATTGCTTTTACTTGGCGATGAGGAAATACTTGGCTCCTCCAGACCAATAAATGGGTTTTTAAGCGAGAAGCTAGGTGAACCATTGACGGCTGGGATTCCCTGGGCCTGCAAGATGCCCCAGGTGGGGGCAGTAGAAGAAAGCCTGGCAATAAGGCAGGTTAGAGCCACCACACAAGTGAGCCAAGTACTATGCAAGCAAGAGGAAGCTCTAATGGAAAGAGCAGGTTTTCCCAAGCCATGGCACTTGAATCACATAACACTGTAAACCTCAGCGATTAGGTGGCAGCCCTTCTCCACTAGAGGAGATTTAGTGGGATCGGCGGGAGCGCCACTTCAAAGTCCCACTAATTTAACATCATTCTCCAGAACAAGCTTACCAAGTTCCCTGACTAAAGGAGAAACTCAATGGGATTAAGTCGTTTGACTCCCTGCCTAGAGTTTGACATTTTACATAGCCAAGCAAAGAAGTGTGTTACTCCGAGAAGTCTCTCAGACCAAAATTATTTTGAGAACAAAGTTGAAATCTGCTTCCAACTTACTCTTTACTGCTAAATTTCCCTTGAAAATTTCATCTCCACTTTTATAAGCCCAATATATTTCCTACTTAATTTCTTCTTGAGACTCTTAAGGTCAAAAACTTTAAGAGCTAGATTATAATAAGTGATGCTGAATTATATTAAACCTATAAAACTAAAATCTGGCTAAGACCTATGGCTTTGCTAAAATAAATAAGTGGTTTTATTAGCAAATTGAACAGCACATTTAGAAAGGGCCAAGCCTTCTATTCTGTTTATTAACACTGACTTTCATCTCTACCCCAGTTGCTCTCACTCTGCCAACTTCTAACACTGAATAGACTCCTGGGGCCTCATTGGGGTTCAACAGACATTCTTGAAGTTACTAAATGAACTTTTTCCCAGGATACTGTGCATCCCAAGATTTGAAAGTTGTCTCAGTTACTGTCCTATTGCTGCAAAGAGACACCATGACCAAGCTAATTCTTATAAAAGAAAGCATTTAATTGAGAGTTTACTCACAGTTCCAGAGGGTTGGTCCATGATCATCATGGCAGGAAGGGTGACTGTGGGCAAGGGACTGAGAGTTTACATCCTGATTCATAAGCAGCAGGCAAAGACAGAGAGAGACAGAGACAGAGACAGAGAGAGAGAGAGAGACAGAGACAGAGAGACAGAGAGAGAGAGACTGGGTCTGATGTGGGCTTTTGAAACCTCAAAAGTGACACACCTCCTCTAACAAGGCCACACCTTCTTATCCTTTCCAAATAGTTCCATTTACCAGAGATCAAGCATTCAAACATATAGGTCTATGCGGACTGTTCTCATTCAGACCAGAAGCTATCTGTTTTCTTCCTGCACAAACTCTTCTTTCATTGTCACAAAGAGAAAACAAGGAAGAAAGTAGTACTATAGTTAATCAACTTGTCCTTCAACCTGCAGCTTAGTTTGCCAAAATAAGATACACAGAATAGCCAGGAAGACCAAAGTTCTACTCATTGTACAACATTATAAATACTTGCTCCCCGATGACTATGGATTAAAGTCGGGTCATCTGGCTTAGGTAGGTAGCAAATGCCTTTATCCACTGAGCCATCTCAGCAGCCTTCCTTTTTATCCTTAAACATAGTCTCACTTTGCAGTCCCAGCTGTCTCAAACTCCCAGTCGTCTGACCCCTATCTCTCAAATGCAAGAATTATAGATATTTGACATACTTTTGTTTAGCCTGTAAAGCTAACTTCCCGATGCTGTAAGGTCACTTAACAGCTCGTTTTCCTTGGCTAGACCCTTCTATGGTGTCTCCTCCACCATGCCAGCTCCACCCTCACAAGGCCTCTCATGCTCTGCTAATACTTTCCCCAAATTTGTTTTCCTACTCTCTTCTTATTCCTCCACTTTCTAAATGAGCTGGGTTTACTTTACGTTGAAGGGCATTGCTGAGCCTCTACCAAGTCTCGCATGACTGAGTTACTAACAGGCAGGCAAGTGCAACTGGGGGATCCTGTGGAGCCCGCAGTGATCTGAGGCTGGACACGAAGCCAGAGGTGTACACTTATCTCCTGTCTAGTGGAATAAGAATACGTACGTATTCCATATGAGGACTGGCACCTGAATGTGAAAGCGGGTAGCGAAGACAAGGACAATGGAAGAGAGGATGTAGCATTTGCTTGGTCATACAGACCCCTGAAGAAGAAATGTCCACTTTCCTTGACTGCAGTAAATGGTAGGGGTTCCTTGGAGTAGACAGCAACAGGGTAAAGAATAGGTTTCTACTTGATTTACCTCATGAGCAGAGAACAGCAGCAGAGTTTCTGGCGGCGGAGGGGGGGGGGGAGGGAGCAGTAGGAGATGCCTGTGTGCCCAGGAGCTTAGAGAGAAACTTACCAAAAAGAACTGAGAAGTGGTGGTCCCACCTGAGCAGATGCAAGCAAGAGACCAAAAGATCAAAATTCCAGCTCTTCCCGTGACCTCAGTATACCCAGGAGAAGCAAGGCTCGAGGACATCAGTCTAGGTTTCTGTCATCCGCTCATCCCACTTATAGGTTCATCCTCACGTTTCTAATGATCTCCTGGGAAGCAGAAAGGTGAAAGGGCATAGCTTCCCCCCACCCACACTCCCCATTCCTCCCCCTCCTTTAAGAAATGATCCAAGTAAACAAACACACACCCTGTCACTGGGATGTCAGGAGATGGGGACAGTACCTTGCGCACTGTGGAAAGCCTTGACGCGCGCAGATGCTGGAGTCAGCTGTGACTTTTCCTCTCAATCAGTGTTATCTAAATGTTTTCTTAGAGTTACTTTCCAGGGGGAATTTTAATGCCATGGGTTTACTGTATTTGTGTGTTGTAGGTATCCCTGGACTTTATGCATTTTTTAACCTTTTTTTATTCCTCTAAGAACTAATATTCATGCCTCTTGGGGGTGGGGTGTTGACAATTCTTACCCCACAGGAGTGAGAATACAATAATAACTAGATTCCTTTTTCTCCCACAGAAGCTTGGGGCCTGGCCCTGCAAGCCGGTACACATCTGAGGTTCAGATTTTCCTCTGCTGAAACTGGATGGGAGTATACCCTTACAGGCCTAAAATGTTCCATGCATATAGCTGGAGTAGTATCCGCTTGATTACCGCATCTTCAAACCAGCTGGCTTCTGATTGGCAGATCACTCCAAAGTAAATCCAGCTTTGTTTTTCAGCTAACCCATAGATGCCTGCTCCAATACAAGCACAGGTATTTATTTCATGTTCAGACACACAGTGGGCTTCTTGGGACACTACAATCTAATCACCTTATGCCCTATTTTGTATCTGGGTAGTATGTGTGTGTTATTTTAACATTTATTTAGTGTGTATGTATGTGTGTTGTATACCTGTGGATATACTCATGCCATTGTGTGTGTGAATATGTGTGTGTGTGTGTGTGTGTGTGTGTGTGTGTGTGTGTGTGTGCATGTGGGTTCTGGGGCTGAACTCAGGTCATCGGGCTTGACAACAGGCACATTTATACACTGAGCCATCTTACTCATCCTTGAGCATATTTTAAAGTAATGAGCTTGAAACTTCATTTTTTAAATTTTATTACGAGTGTGTCCATGTGTCTGTGTGTGTCTGTGCGTGTACCTGCCACAGCATGTGGAGGTCAGAGCACAGCTAGTAGAAACTGGTTCTCTTCTTCCACCATGTGGGTCTAGGGGATGGACCTGGGTCGTCAGGTTTGGCAGCAGGCAACTTTACCCACAGCCATCTAACCGGCCTCAACAGACTTCATACTCTTAAAGAACACAGGCTTGAAGTAAGCAACCCAGTGAAGAAAAAGCATCAGGATTTTTAAAAATAATCTATCTCTACCTAAGAAAAATTTCCACAAAAAGCATCCATAATCAACTTCCAAGTGCTGTCTAACCACACTGAGCAGCTCTCAGGGGATAGGTAAGTGGTGGCTGCCCAGGTGGTGACCTCCCTTCCGCTGAGAGGCGGCCAGAGCAGCACAGGCTGCTCAGAGGTATGCTCCAGGAGCCTGAAACTGGGGCTGCCCACTGGTGTGAGGATCCTGAGGAGGAGCTGTGCTCACCACTGCTTGAAGAAACAGTAACACTGGAGTGGGGAAGTGCAGGACCTGGAGGAGACCACCCAGCGGCAAAGGTAAACACAAGAGGATAGGACTTCCACCCCACTTAACATCCTTGGTCATGGAACACCCCAAACCACACACCCACCACCTCCACATAGAGAGAATGATCGAAAGCACACCAGAGAGGAAGTTAGAACTGGCTGGTGTAGGGAATTTTGGCAGAAAGTGGAGTCCTCACCCAGAAATCTCTCTCTCTCAGACAAAAAGAAAAACTAATTTAATGTGTTTTGAGTTACTAAGACTATTGGCTCTCCCCCTCAACCTTCAGAGGTCAGCATAATAGAGAGAAAGAGAGAAAAGAGAAAGAGAGAGAGAAAGGTGGAGGGATGAAGGGAGGAAACCCCTTCTTCCCAACCGGGGGACTAATTGTTCGGCTCCAGCTTATATCTCACCTGAAGAGGCTTTGCTAACTACCCCCTCTTTCTCCACCTATTCTGTAACATTCCCTCGATTACTTCTATAACCCATCTGTTTTCCCACTTATTCCTTCACTCCCTCTTTTCTTCTTTCCCCATTCTGTCCTTGTTTTACTTTTTAATTATTAATATCTTTAGCTCTAAAGAATTATGGAGTACATGCTTCTTGACAGTACACTAGGGGACAGTCTCTGAACCTCTGGATACACAACCCAAGTATCCAAGTGTCCTCTACTACAAGTTAACACTGGGCCTAGTGTCAGCAATTGCTGCAGCAGTCAGCTTCCTTCCTCCCTTAAAGCTAGTCAGGAACATAAACCCATATGAAGATAACTCAGGGGAGACTCACATCAATAAAACAACCCCCCCAAAAAAAAGAGGAAAAGAGAAAATAAAAACCAGAGGACCCATTTTTCGAAGCAAAAGAAACACATACACCAACCAACCAACAAACAGAAGCTGATCATTACAGTAGCTCAGAACTCCTCCATACCGGAAAGCAAAAGCACAGGGATAAATTAAAGGATTTCAGAGTCTTAAATTTTAAAAGGAATAAAGACCTCATAGAAGACTCAAGTAAGCAAGGAAATCAATCCAGGACCTAAACCCCCTCCCAGAAAAAAAGGTAACAAAATAGATTAAACAATAAACAATTAAGAGGAGAAATTCAGAAGCATGGAGGGGAAAATCCAAAAAGGAAAAACAACCAAAGAGAAATTCTGGAAATGAATCAATAAGTGAAATAAATAACACAATGGCCAGCGGCATCAACAGATTGAGAGGAAGAATTTCAGGGATGGAAGACAAGGTTGAGATGATACGTTCAGAAACCCAGAAAAATTAATAATTATGACTGAACTTTCTGAGGACACTGGGAGACATTCAAAAGAGCACGCCTAAAATTCATGGAGTAGAAGAAGGAAATGAGATAAAATTTTTAAACACAGACATTTTTATTCAATTAAATTAAAGCAGAGAATTTCCAAGATCTGGAGGGGGAACGTAGGTACAAGAAGTATTGAGAATCCTAAATAGACAAGATCAGAGAAAAAAAGAGTCCCCATGACATTCTTTGACAGCCCATATACTAAAAATTGGAATGATACAGAAAAGATTAGCATGGACCCTGTGCAAGGATGACATGCAAATTCATGAAGTATTCCATATCAAAAAAAAAACAGTCCCCATGACATGTAATCAAGATGTTAAGAATGCAAAGCAAAGACACAATGTTAAAAGCTGCTAATGAAAAAAAATGCAAATAGCAAAGAGAAACATCAAGGTAATATGAGATCTCTCAGAAGCAACAAAAAAAGACAAAAAATACATATTTAACATATTTCAAGCCATGAAACTAAATTCCTGCCAAGAAATATTACTATATTCAGAAAAGCTATCTTTTTTCTTTTTCCTTTAATAAAAAAGCTTTACACAAACAAGCCATTAGCTTATTTCAAAAGAGAAAACCAAAAATTAGTCTAAGGTCTTTGTTTTAAAACAGCTTAAGTTATATGATATATATGTATATGTATAATATATATATATTCAAAAACAAAAAATAAAACAAGAAAACACGCTAGATCTTTTTAGTATCCTCTTCTGGAGCTTTTGGTTCCACTCTGTTCACATTCTAGAATACCTATATTAGCAGGGTCTTCACATAGCACCAGTTAAGTGAGCACTGTGCAAACAGTAATAATTGCTGGTATGCATATAAAATGCATCAAAAATTGCTATGTGTAGCAATGAGATCAGCCATCCCAACTTGCCCCCACTCAAAACTATGTAACCTCTTACAGGTGTTAGTGTTTCAACTCTTAGTGTAACTTGCTATTGTAGTGGGCTGCTTGGTCCCTTTCAGTCTGTTTGCTTATTGAGGATTCAGTTGTTCCTACTTTAAGAGGCAGTTTTCTGTCAGCATCTCAATGTGTAGTTCACTTCCCACTGAAACACGGGATAGGTAATTATTTCCCATAAATCTGATTGCTTTTTTATATGCACAATTGTTTAAAGACTTCCTCTGGCTTTTTGTTGTTGTTCTGGTTTTTCTTTTAGATTTTTTGTTTTTATTTCTGTTTTGTTTAGTTTGTTTGTTTTTTGTTTTTTGAGACAAGGTTTCTCTGTAACTTTGGAGCCTGTCCTGGAACTAGCTGTTTTAGACGAGCTGGCCTCCAACTCACAGAGATCTGCCTGCCTCTGCCTCCCGAATGCTGGGATTAAAGGCGTGTGCCACCACCACCCGGCCAGAAAAGCTCTTTTAAAATTGATGTAAAGGATGGATGAGATGGCTCATCAGATCAAGCCTCTTACCTCTTAGCCTGACAACTTGAGTTTCATCCCCAGAGCCCACATGGTAGCAAGAGAGAATAAACTCACACAAGCTGTCCTCTGACTTTTCCACGTGTTCCCATGGTGCATATATGCATGCAGGTACATGTGTATGCATACACACAATAAAATAAATAAATAAATAACTGAATGTAAAAATAAGCTAAAGTTGATGGGTGAATAATAAGATTTCAGGACAAGCACAACAAATACAATTCATAGCTATAGAAAATACTTGAATAATATACACAGAGGAAGACAATCTCATTCATGAAAACACAAGAAAGGATAAATTTCACGAAAGAAATAGATGAGCAAGAGAGTTTAGAAGAAACACACCACATCCAATACAGCAAACCAACAAACTCCTAATACTTATATGAGATGAAGATAAGAGCTACCAACATTGCAACCAGTCAGAAAACCAACCAAACCATAGGAAATAGCAAACCACTGGGTGGGGGAATGGGAGGAGAGGAGGGAGGGGAAACTGAAATCAGGATATAAAATAAATTAATAAATTTAATTAATAAATAAAAATAACCTTAAGGGCATGTGGCCTTACCTCATCATTCAAAGGAGGTAGATGTCTCAACGAGAGGGTTCAGCAGGTAAGAGCTAAGTTAATTCCCAGGACCCACATGGTAGAAGAAGAGACTCAACTACCAAAAGTTGTCCTACAACCTCCATGTTTGCTGTGGCCTTTATGTACACAAACACACACACACAATAGTAGTAATAAGTAAAATAAATTTCAAACCAAATTATCCGTTGTCTCCAAGACAAAATAATCTCTCCCTTCCTTAAGTTGCCTTGGTCAGGTATTTTGTCATAGGAACAAGACAAGTAACTAATGCAGCCTCGAGGACAGTTTTAACAAGTACAGAAGAACTGGAAGAATTCCCTGGATCCTATTGTGGGATAAACCTGAAAATTAGTAGCAAGAAGGAATTGCTAGCACATCAGTATTTGGAAACAGAACAATGTAGCTGAAGGAGCAGTATCTTTGGAGAAATCATAGAAGAAACTTTTTTAATTTCTAAATTCAGGCTGGAGAGATAGCTCAGCAATCAAGTACACTGTTTGCTTTTCCAGAGCAACCAGGTTTGATTCCCAGTATCCACAAGGTGGCTCACAGACATCTATAACTCTAGTCCCAGGGAATCCCATGCCCTCTTCAGGCCTCCTTATGTACCACACACATAGACGGTGCACAAACATACATGCAGACAAAACACTTATACACAATAAATAAGTAATATAACAAAATGCACTTCTAAAATCAAATGAAAATTAAAGCACGATTTTCCAGACCCTTTGAAGCACCAAGGCCATTCTAAGAGGCTAAACATGATCATATGAGAAACCTAGACAGACATCAGATAAGCAGCTGATGATGGACCTCAAGGTCCAAGAAAAACAAGAATAAGTCAAGCAAATGCAATGCATGGCAAGAAATACAAATAGCAGATCAAAAGTTAATTACTAACTTTTGGAGACTAATAAAACAAATATAGAAACTAATCAAACATTAATTCTTTAAAATTATTAAAATTAAAAAAGGAAACAAGATTGACAAGTTCTTAGCCAAATTAATCAAGAAAGAATGAGATAAAGTGACCCAAATTAATACAATTAGACACAAAGGGGGAGATGTTATGACAGACTCCAATGAATTCAGAGAAACATTATAGAATATTTTGAAAACTTATATTCACAAAAACTAGAAAACCTAGAAGAAATAGATAAATTTCTAAACATACATGACTACCAAAATTAAATAAAGTGATAAAAACAACTGGATGTGGTGGCAAACATCTTTAATCTCAGCACTTACAAGGCAGAAGCAGGTGAATCTCTGCGAGCTGGAGGCCGGCTACACAGTGAGTTCAGGACAGCTAGAGATACATAGTGAAAACCTGTCTCAAAAAGGAAGATATAAATAACTTAGATCTATAACAAGCAACAAGGCTGAATGAGTAATTAAAAGTCTCCCCCAACCAAGAAAAGCCCAAGACTAGAGGAACTCTCTGTTGAATTCTACCATACTTTTAAAAATGAGTTAGCACCAATATTTGTAAAACTGTTTCACAAACCATGAGGCAACAACATGGTTCACTCTACAGACTCAGTATTGCTCTCATACCGTGACCAGAAATGATACAAGAAAAAAGAGACATCTACAGAACTTAGACTTAAATTTTCTCAATAAAATATGTACAAACTGAATCAAAGTACACGATAAGAATATCACACATCAGGACCCAGTTGTTTCATCCCCGAGATGCAAAGATGGGTTCAGCACAAGCAAATCAATAAATATAATACAACACACAAATAAATATAAGGACAGATGTCACTTGATCATCTCAATAAATATAGAAAATGCATTTGATAAAGTTCAACATGCTTTCCTGATGTAAGTACTGAAGAAACAGGGAAAGAAACCTCAGCATAATGAAGGCTGCACAGAGGTGAGGTTTTGATCAGGGCATGGAGGGAAGGTGATGTTGACACTATTCCAGAAGAAATATGAACGATCAGTCCCTCACCCCAGACAGACAGACATCCAACAACAGACTAAAGTTCAACTTGATGAATAATGAGTTTTACTGGGGTTATTTACAGGAATGTTGGTGAGAGGGTTCCTTACAGGGGCAGAAATGACTCAAAGACAACTGCTTCACCAAAGCCTACCCCAGCATGGGTGGAGCACATGACACAGCCTGTAGGGCTCAACAGGCTGGAGGGTGTCCTTTCCCTGTGGCTCCATCCATCTGAGCCTCTTCCAGGCAACTCACTGGTCTCTTCTTCCAGGCTGCTGGGCTTGTCTGAGAGTAACACTCATGGGTCTTTACTGTTTTAAATACTATTGGAGAGGGAGGTCTAATGAATCCAGTCAATTTCTTGGACTTCCTGAAGCTGTTTTGAACTCTTGGCTTCCTTTCTTAAGGAGTATCCGTACAGGATGGAGTGTTTTGACTCTCCTTAGAATACCATGTTATTTAACTTCCTTATAAATACCCTGTCTTAAAATAGCTTGTTACTTCACCTCCCTTTTACATCTTGTTTCTTAAGAAGTTTCCCTCTGAGATGGAAGATTTTAATCTCCCAGGAAACTGATACACAACAGAAGGGTACCAGCAAAATGGAGCCAGGAGGATGAAGAAAGCGTATGGGGAGGGGGAATGAATGAGAACAAAGTTATGTATGAAAATACTGTAATGAAACCCATTATCTTGTATGCTAACTTTAAAAAGTAATAAAAATAAACAGATAAATAACTACAACACATAAGTCAGTTCTCTAAACTGTTCCTTGAAAGTAATTTCTTAAAGTTGCCAAAATTTCTAATTCTTTATGTTTTCATAATCTCTACTAACTGTCAAACTGTTGAAGGTGGCAGGAACAGTTCACACAAATTTTTAGCAACTCCCCACTCACCACTCAAAGAAAGTAGAGACAACATTTACCTTTCTTGCCATGGGCTCTAAAAACCCTCAAAAAAAGAGAACATTTTTCTTAATGGAGAAGGTGTTTCCCAATTATGTTAAGCATAGGGAATCATTAAGCAGGCACCTACCACTCCAGGGAAAAGTCTACACGTTCAACTCTAGTCACCATAAAATAGAGGTACTGTAAACAGAACTCTCGGGCCACACCACGGCACCTTCAGCCTTCATTTGGTGGTCTCACCTTCTCAGTAAGGCTATTCCAAGGCTGCTGATAGCATCCAATTAATCAGCCAGTATTAGACTTTGTGATACAGAGCAATGAGGTGCTAACGAGGACCACGTGTGGTTGTGAATGGCCTCCGTGTGACCAGCCATGCTCAGCCCAGTAGAGAGGAAACACTCAATATGAAGGAGCCACCAGGGGTCTTAGAAGTGGTGCCAAGTTGCAACACTCAGCATGTGTGGGATGGCATGGTCCTCAGGAAGAACCCAATGGTGCAATGATGCTTTTATTCTATTTAGTATCAAAATAGTTTCAGGGTTCCTATCTACTCAAGATAATTGTGGGCCCATGACATTTCAACACTTAACAATCAAAATCAACTCATTAGGGACATTGAGTTCTTTGGAAAAATAAACATGTTAAATTATGCCATGTATCAGCTAGCAGATTGCAAACAATTGCTAGTTCATTACCATCTGAAACATGCTTTGGGGAGCTTAAGTTCCAGGCTAACGCCAAGATTCACACATTTTCATATCTTACATTTACATCAATATTTTATTAACTCAAAACCAACAGCATATTGATATTAGTGGCCCATGTAGAATTTCTGACTAAGTGTCCCTCAACCAGGTGTGTCTCTGAGTGGCAGACTTTGGTCATTGATGCTCATAGGCTGACTGCAGGGTCTGAAGTTGGGCTCTGAAACTCTTTTTATTTCTCTTTCCCATCCTATGTATGTATATTGTTAATGAGCATGCAGTGCTTACATCTATAAATTGCACCCATATTTTGCTTGGCATAGAGATGTGAGTATACATTAGGATTGGGAAGCTTGTTAGCCCACAGTTTGTTCTGCACCAAAGTTTAGGAATGAGCCATTAGTGTTTTGAGGTATGATTTATATACCTGACTTATATACAAAAGATCACGCATTTATTTTCTGTGAACACAACTCTAAATTGTTCTGTTGCGTATGATTTTTTATAACTTCGTATTCGTTGTTGCTTTCCATTCTGGTTAGTATTGCTATATAACAAACCACTGCAAAATCAGGGTTCTGAGTTGGTGTGGAAGCACATTCCTGAAATTTTAGCATTGGGAAGTGAAGACAGGAGTATCAAGAATTCAAGATCATTCTGGGCTAGATGGTGAGCTCAAGGCCAGCCTGAGTCACACGAGGCTCTGTGTCAAAATGGAAACGAAAGGAGGAGGATATGGAGCTCAGGGACACAACAGATATGTGTCATTTCTCCATGATGTCTATGGCCTATAGATGCTCTCCTTAAGTCTATGACTCACAAGCTACAAGCAAATCAAAACCTGGGGCATCATGAATCTTTGTGTAGTTCTTTACTCACATGCCTGACACCTGTACAGGGATACAGACATTAGGTAAGACTGTGGACCAGCCCACCTCAGGCAGTCTCTCCATGGACACCTCAACGGAGTCCATTTATGTAGTTACTATTATTATTGTTATTATTACTATTATTAGTGCATGATGTGCATTGTGGGTATATGTGCCAGGATGCACATTTTGAGGTCAAAGGACAACTTTTGTAGAGATGCATCTCTCCTTCCACCTTTGTACGGATTCCAGGTCATACTCAGGTTGCCAGACCTTTACCCTGTGAGTAATCTCAACCAGCCCAAAAGTCAATTTTTGTCTCCACTGTGAGTGTCGGAGGTGACAATGAAGGAATAGTAGGGTTTATCACCACCTTACCCCCCAGTCTATGCAAATGCCTAAATTGAAAACAAAAATAATAGCAACGAAAGACTCAGTATCATAGGGAAGTGATTTGGCAATGGGGACACAATTCAGTGTTTTACCCACTTCTGCCCAGCTTTGGCTTAAGACAGGCCCCAGAAATTTCCTCATAGCATTCCTGACACAAGCAAAAGGGAACACACATGCACACAGAAACTTTGCAATGTCTATCAAACTGTGGGGGACACGTGGTCAATTTTCCCACTGAGGTGGAAATGAACAAGTAAAGGAGACAAGCCCAAGAGACAAGGGGAAATGCCCTTTTTGCATCTGCAAATAATTTTCACCTTTCTGTACAGTGGTCTGTTGGACTGTAACTGTATCAAAACTGAATTTCCACAGTGCCTCAGTTTGCAGAGAGCATTAGCATCTCAAGGCACAGGTAGCCCCTAGAAAGGAATGGTGAGTTTTAATAGTTCCATATTGCAGATGTGGAAACAGACAGTTAATGACATGAAGTAGCCTGTTTCCAGTCACACTGCTAGTATGTGGCAAAGCCAGGACTCGGGGCCAGGGCTCACTGGCACCAACCCTCTTTTCATTCCAGGGGTTCTCTCATTATTTTCACTAGCAGCATCGTACAGACATCATTGTGCACACCTCAGCTACTCTACTGAAATCACCTGAGCCATCAACTCAAAAAGCTGCTAACTTACATATCATCAGTTGGAATTTATTGAGGGCTTACTGTGTTCCATGTCCAGCACGGCCAATTGCAAAGCTTATCTGTTATGTGTGAATTTATTCATGTAAGCAAATAAGTAAAAGGATATGTACAGTCATTAAAATACAAACAAAGCCATGATGGGTCATATATAATTTTGCATAAGGTAATGATGGTGTGCCCTCTACTAGCACTGAGTAAGCATAAAAATACAAAGTACAGGGCTAGAGAAATGGCTCTGGAGTTAGGAGAGCTTACTGCTTGTGCAGAGGGTTTTTCCCAGCACCTGGGCTGGGTGGTTCATTAACTCCAGCTCCAAGGAGTCCAACACCCTCTTCTGGCCCCCTGAGGTACTCACATACCTCTCTCTCTCTTTCTCTCTCTCTCTCTCTCTCTCTCTCTCTCTCTCTCTCTCTCTCTCTCTCTCACACACACACACACACACACACACACACACACACAAAGCTTTATGGCAAAAAAAAATGTTGAATTGAGTGTATGCAGGGTGTTCCTTGCCTGTGGCCTACCTCACCATGTGAGGCCATGCATGCAGCTTCTAAAAGAAAGGGAGAAACAGAAAATCAGCAATGGCTCGATTTCTCCTTCAAAGCACAAGGAAAACAGAACCAGCAGCAGCAGTCCCGTTGCTGCGCACGCTCCAGCCTACAATGACTTCCTTCTTCGTGCCTTAGAACCCCCTTCCTTGCACATATGACCTTATCAAGCAAACTTAGGCTTTCTCTATGTATTATTGTAACGATGAGGTTGTTACTGTCATTATTGCTTTATTCTATTGGGGATTTAAGGTGTTTAAAACTTCTGTTAATGTTTAAGAAAATGTTTTGCTCCACCATACAGGTGTTGAGTGGTCCACCCAATTCTATTTTTCCCACAAACCTGATTATTTTTGTTGTATGAAATTCTGTAATGCCTTGACTGTGAGGAGCGTATGTGTTACCCTGTATGAGAAACAACTGCCTTTTAATTGAACCCTCATCTTAGCCTTTTTACAAGCGAGAACACTATGCTTTTCACTCCGCATCAAAACCCCACGTTCTGAGCGTCTCCTAATCTGTGTCCCCTTTCTTTCTTCTGTTACACTGTTAGCCAAGTTTCTGTGACAATCAAAAGTCTTCTCCTAAGACATCATCCCAAAAGAAATCCCACGTAGGGGAATAACCTGCAGTGTCGATGGAAGGAAGCAGAGTGCCCAGGAACCAAGTGGAGACCAGTTATGATTGTTTAGGGCAAACGTTCATATGCACACACCAAAAAAGCTCTCAAGAAGTTCTTAAGGTTAAAAGAAAGAAAACAGAAGGAATTTCAAGAAACAGATCCTAGGAGAGAAATTCCATTGGCAATCTGAATACCACCGGCAATTTTCCTAAAGTGGCAAATAGCCATTGAGTTACTCTACCTGGGGTCAGCAGCAGAGAAAGAATGAGAAAGACCAGCTTGGGGCCTTCTCTTCTCCCTTTAAAGGCAACCTTCCTGCTGCCTGGCACATTCACGGTCCTGCAAGGCTATGCTCCATGCTGTCGTTCACACCCACTCTGGCTTCACGTCAGAACAAGGCCATTGTTTGTTTGGGCTGGAATAGGGGTGTGATGGTGATGGCGAACAGCACACATGCACGTTTAGCTCGGAAGAAAGGCAGCTACCATTCTTCTCTGCGTAAACTCACAGTTTGGGAGAGACTACACTGTAAAGCCTTCAAAGGGAACCCCTCCCCACCTGGGGGGCTCAAAATGGACTTTATTAAACCACAAGATCCTCTTGTTTCAAGCAAGAAATATCTACAAACGGGGGTGGGGGTTCTGTAAGACACTTGGATTTGGGGGTTGTTGGGGCATGGTAATATTTCTTGTGAAGTGAATTTTACGTGTTAACAGAGAAAATAAACTAAGTTGGTGGAATTGAGGGTGGAGGTTGAATGAGTAAATTCCAATAATTACATCTGTAAGATCCTGGACTGGTGAATTTTATTCTTTATTCTGAGTGTTAGAGAGAGACTCAGAATAAATGTTTCTCTACCCCTGCCTCTTCAGCATGTCCTGCTGCTGTGAGTCACCACAGCCAGCAAAACTGACAAGAATTCTTATATACATGTGTGAAACTGTCAAAGAATAAAAATAAGTCAATAAAAAAAGTTTCTGCATGACAGAAGAATGCTACAGCCTAGGTGAGGAGAATCAATTCTACTTGACTTTTGAAACAGAAACAGAGTAAAATGGACCTCGTAGCGCACAGCAGATTCTATGTTGCGTGTGGAAGCAGACAGGAGATCACTAAGGACGAAGAGCACAAAGTGTCCGGTTAGGTCCCTGTTTTGTTTCATCTGCAGCCACATGTGTCTGTCTAATCTTGACCACAAAATCAGGGTGCTGGGAAGACTTTGAGGGGTTCATCAAATCCACACCCAAGCCTGTGGGAAGACCTCCCACCAGCCCTTCAGCCACTTGGGGCTTACCCTGTTTCTAAAGACCTCCGCGAAGTCTCACAGTGTTCAAAGGCCCGCGCTCTTGCCAGCGCTCCACTTGGCCTGTTGAATTTGCATTGGCTCTACCCCCTTTAATGAGTCCCACCAGCTCCTGAAACAGTCCCCTTCCCTCAGCTCTAAATATCCCGCATCTGCCTGCAAGGGATATTTGTAGTCTTGCCTGGTTCTGGACACCAAGCCAGCAGGGGCCTGTTCTCATCTAGGCCTAGGCTGAAATACAGGTGCAAAACTCGGGCATCTGGGGCCCCTCCGTCAGCCCTGGGTGAACACTTTCAGCTCTGCAGCTCCTGCAAGGCTGGCAAGGGAGAAGGTAAATTTCTAAACAGGAACTTTGGAGGGTTTTCTTCTTTGCAAGGGAAAAATAGTACATAAATCTCATCTCAGGGATGCAATAGTGGCATCTAATATGAAATCCCTCCCTCTTCCTTTCAACAGTGAATTGATAATTATCTAGTTACCTCAAATCAAACGTGTCTCGAAGTTTGCAGGGCCAACATGCACAGTCCACTTGAAATAGCAAGGAAGTAAACTCCCCACTCCACCTCCCCCCAGTAATGTAACAGAATTTAAGGTGCCAGCCCCAGGGATACAGAAACAGTTCCTAAGAAAGTTTTCCAGGATATGTTTGTGGTCAGAAACCAGGGTCCCACATGAGGAGCACTCTGTAAGTATGGCCACAGTGTGCCTCCTCTCTTACCTCCTGATCCTCTTCAGAGCAGCTCCTTTTCACCTCCAAAGCGAGTTCAGAGTCTTCACCAGTTAAAGGTAAATGTCCCTAAAGAGGTTCTGGGAAAGTTGTCAACAGCTGTTCCCAGCAGCTAATTGCCTCAGAAGAACTAGAAAGTCAACCCCTGCAGCCTTCAGCGGATGACCCACTGGAAACCCTGCAGCCTTCAGCGGATGACCCACTGGAAACAGGGCCACCGTCCTGCTAGTGGTGGGATGGCGTGAAGGGCTGAGTCTTCATGCAGCCGCTGCTTTGATTTCAGCAGCTCAAGCAGAGAAGCCTCACACCACGGAGAAACCATGAAGGTTACTGGCATGACTGTTTTCTTCAGTAATAGTGACTCCGCCCTAAGTGGGACCAAGGTTACAGGTAAAAAAACATGAGGAGACCATTGCATCCAAACTCTCCTCAGGTGGTAGTGAGGTCGATCAAATCCAGGACAGCATCCCAGAGGCAGCAACAGCACCACATGTAAGGAATGGTACTTGCTACCCTCAGCAGTCTGCTGCCTGGGGGCTCTCCCTAAGGCCTCACTTGAACTGAAAGCAGACTTTGACATTCCATGTAAACATTATCAAAGATTCCCTCACATGTTTATCATAAGCATCTTTCAGGCCACCGTGCATCTGCACAGACTGAGAAATCCCAGCCAAGCTCCTATGACCTCTAAACATGCAGATGACCCTGAGGTGATGTGTGAATTTGGAGCACGTTAAATCAATGTGTCAAAACTCAGGTCATGCTTTATTTTCCAAGGCAATTCTCCCAAACTAAACAGAGACTTCCCTTCATCCCACCCCTGGGCCAAACAGATTGCTAAAACAAACTAGCTTCATGTGATTTTTTTTTTAAAGAAAGCATGTCAATCACACTATCATAAACCTTTTTCTTTTTAGGTCCAGGGCTGAAGCATCATTAACATCCAGCTTGATCATCTTTGGTTGCACAGTCCAGATGTCTCCGTCTTCAGGAGAAAACCAGACACTTCTTAGGAAGGGCAGTAGTGCCCCCTGCTGGCTTCATTTGCAGGCTGAATTTTTACAAGGTGGAAATTTGGGCATGAAGTCTTTTGATTCTAAAAAGCCCCTGTAGTTAAGAGGGGAAATGAGATTTTGAATGTGACGTTCTTCATTTCCTCAGCAACATACACCTCAGCAACGAGAGTCTCCAATTTCTTCCATTATTATTCCTAGTATTTAATACAGCCAGCCACATTAGAATTGACGGCACCCCCACGCATTGTTCCCCACCACTGATGGTATGAGGAAAAACCATGGAAATAGAAATAGTGGGGGTCAACTCTTTCTACCCTTTTTTTTATTTATTTATTTTTTCCATACATTGTTTTGTTTTATTTTTTCCATTCAAGAACATAATTAAAGAAATAAAATTTTTTTTCCTTTCTTCCCCTTCTCCCGGTCCCCTCCCACTACCCCCCCACCCCTCCTCCCTCCCCCTTCTTCCTTGAAAGAGGGCATGGTGCCCTGCCCTGTTGGAAGTCCAAGGCCCAC